>JANVCQ010047190.1:0-10991 GCA_025531925.1 Erythroxylum plowmanianum
TATATTTATACTTTTTATTTTTTTGTCATAAGTTAAATAAATGGGGGCAAAAATTTATTTTTATAAAATTAAAATTTAAAATAATAATTTTAAATATTTTAAATTAAAACTTTTGTGGGGGCAAGTGCCCCCACTTGCCCCCACTGTGGCTCCGCCACTGACTGAAATTATGTATTGTTTATTTTTATGTGCATAGATAAATGGAAGAAAGTTCTAATATTCCTGATCAACCCACTTCAGGAAGATACAGTGATCCAGTTTAGACTCATGCTGGTATAGTTCCAGGTATGAAGAACCATACCATTTGCTTGTTTTGTAACAAACATTTTAAAGGTGGAGGAATCACTCGATTGAAAAAGCATTTAGCTAGGGTTAAAGGAGATGTAGAAGCGTGTAAAAAATTAGGTCATGATGTGAAGTGGCAGATGAAAACATTGCTTGATGAACATCAATTTGAGAGAGATTGAAGGGAAAGTTTAAAATTGGTAGTGGAAGTTCGTTTTGTAGTTTCCGTTGGGATTATGGAAATGTTGAAGGTGGAAGTGGTAGTGGTGGTGGTGGTAGTGGTACTAATAGTGTTCAATCTCAGGATCATGAAGAATTTGATGTGAGAAAGAGAAGAAGACAGGTGACTAGTTTCTTTACACCACAAACAACTTCTGGAGCCCAACTTTTAATTCGTAGTGCAATGTAATCAAGAAATGCAGCTCACAATGTTGATATGGTAGTAGCTAGATAGTGGTATTATTCAAGTTCGTTATTTAATGATTCTCAGTCTTATTATTATTAACCTATGATGGATGCAATAGCCTCTTATGATCCAGGATACAAAGGTCCTTCGATTGATGACTTAAGAGGCAAACTTTTGAGTTGTGTCGTTTCTGAAATTAGAAATTATTTGACTGAAAGAAAAGTGAATTGAGGTACTTATGGATGTTTAATTATGTGTGATGGTTGGACAAATAAGAGACGAGAGCTTATTATAAAATTTTTGGTTTATTCTTCAAATGATTCTATATTTTTGAAATCTATTGATGCATTTGGCTTTATTAGAAATACTGAGACTTTGTTTGAGACATTTGATGAAGTTGTGAATGAAGTAGGGCTAGATAACATTGTTCAGTTTATTACTAACAATGATTTCGCTTATAAAGCGGCAGGAAAAAGGTTGCAGAATACGTATGATTCATTTTTTGGACTCCTTGTGTTGCACATTGCATTGACTTAATGCTGGAGAATATAGTCGATCCTAGGTATTTTTTTGTTATTGATGAGACTATGCAGAAGGCTAAAAAGGTGACAAAATTCATTTATAATTGTGCATGGGTTTTGAATTTGATGAGAAGTGAACTTACCAATAGTAGAAATTTGTGTCACCCTACTGTGGCAAGATTTGCAGCAAATCTCTCATCACTTCGGTCTTTTGTTTTCATGAAGAACGAGTTAAGGAAAATATTTACAAGTGATAAATGGGTTGCATCTCAGCATGCTAGGTCTAATGTTGGAGTGGAGGATTGTAATATTATATTGCAAGATAGAGAATTTTAGCCACAATGTCAATTTGTTATCCAAGTTTGTGAGCCTTTGGTGATGGTGCTTTGCTTGGCTGATAGTGAAGAAAAGCCAACAATGGGTTATATTTTTGATGCTATAGAAAGACCGATGGAAACAATCAAGGCCAATATGAAAATAGATATTCTTTATACAAACCATATCTCTCAACAATTAATGAGAGAAGGGAAAGACAATTTTCTTCTCCATTATTTGCAACTAGGGCATTTTTGAATCCTAGTGTGTATTTTAAACCGGACCTTACAAAGTAAGCTGAAGTTAATATAGGAATGCTTTTAACAATTACAACAATTTTTAGACTTTACGTGATGCGAGATCTTTTAAGCTTGCAAATGGAGCTTTACAAGTTGTCTTATGTAGATTTTGGAATGTCGATTGCTATTCGACAAAGAGGAAAACTTTCTCCTGATATTAGTTATTTCCTATTTCTTATTTGTTGAAAATTAATTATCACTTTATTTTATTTATAATACTACTTTTGTTATCTTATAATTTGCAGTTCCTTGGTGGGATCAATTGGTGTTCTAGAATTAAAAAGGTTTGTGATTCAGATGTTAAGTTAAAGTGTGAATGCAACAGGTTATGAACAAAACTGGAGCATATTTAAATTTATCTACTCAAAGAAAAGGAATAGATTGGAGCATAAGAGATTAAATAACTTGGTTTTTGTTAGTTACAATTTAAAGCTTTGGGAAAGGTATGTTATTTTCATTATTAATTTCGATATAATTTCTTATAATTTTCTAATAATTAAATTTAATTGTTTACTAAGAGTGTTAATAGCATAAATAGTTCAACTGATCCAATTGTCATTGATAATATTGATCTTTTGGTAGATTGGGTTTATGAAGAACTCAATTTAGATTATTTGAATGATTTAGATTTGAAAGATAATCTTTAATGGGAAGCCATTGACATGTCGTTTGGTGCATTAAATTTGAATGATAATGATGATAAAGCTCCTCTCAATGATGAAGATTTTGTACTAAATGATCACTGGAGTCAGTGTAGTTCTAGCGGGTATCCTCCCATTGACGATTGAATTCTAGGTTTTTGCTTTTCCTCTTCTTTTAATTTTACTTGTATTTGATGTTTATGTTAAATTCTATATATTTAATGTAACTGTAATGTTTTTGTTTCAGGTTTAATTTCTACTTGATTGTTTCTTCGTCATCAACTCTTTTTGTAAATTATTTAAAGATATTTATTCTTCTTTTTATTGGATGTTTTGAATTTTTTGATATAATATTAATATTTATTAAAATGATGAAATTGTATTATTGCAATATTTTAAATACTTTGTATTATTATTAATTTTATATTTGTATGATGATGATTGTTTTTGTTTATATTTATTGTGGTTATTATTTATATGTGAAATATTTAAAAATTATTGTTATTTCATATTAATTGTCATTATTATTTATTATTATGATTTTTGAAAACATAGTTAATATAAACAGTAAACTAGTAAAGTATACAGTATAACTGTACAATATACCAATGGACTATTTTGTAAATTTTAAAAATTTTAGGGATTATTTCATAAATTTAAAAAATTACCCGAAACGGTATCCGGTATTGACCGGTACCATTACAGTACCGTACCAGAACTCAATCCGGTATTGAGCTCGGTACGGTATCCATAACTTTGCATATTAGATATGAAAAGTGTGTTATGAGACATTAGTCATAGGTTATCAGACGAGCAATAAGTGCAAGTTATGATTCATTCTCTACCTTAAATATGAAAGCATATGAAGATACATCTAACTTATAATGAGAGCATTAAGATGATTGAATATTCTACAAAGTATCTTATATTAGAAGAAGAATATCTTGAAGCCTCTAAGATGTACTATGAGGTATATACAGTTGTTCATAATTCACATAAAGCTATGAATAGAAAGTATAACTATCTTGACAGGTCTAAACTGGGAAAAAGTTAAGTAAAATACTCATTATACTTAAGATTTTAAGGTAGAGTGGAACCAATATGGAAAAAAAGTTTTTTTGAAAAAACATAACAGGAAAATAGTTATGTGTTTTCTTAACAATAATAAATTTGCGTTGAGAATCACTTTTTCACTCATATGCAAACGTTTAACAATCAAATCATGTATCACTTATTTATCAAATTTACATACAAGGAGTACTTCAATGTTCTCATTCATGCATCAAAATCATCGGACCTTCAGTGTCTGAAATCAACACAACCAATTTCACATTCATAAGATAATTCAAAACATAATATAAACAAAGCAATCAGTAAGTAAGATCATCTAGGTTAATTCACAATACGTTCCAAATTAGCATTAGCTTTCATGATCCGGAAATGTCTGGATGGGGATGTTCTATCATGTATCATCATTATGCAAAACACATATTGCACACACATTTTTATTAATTTCACATTCACATAAACATTCAGTTTTACAAACATATATATGTGTAATGTATAATGCATGCTCAATGACAATCTGGGTATATTTTCTAAATTCACATCTTATGCTCATTCTCATTTCATGATTCATATTTGTCTAATTGAACTTAGATTTACACTTCATTTATACATGATCATTCTAAATTATCCATTCAATCTTTACCCTTTGTATGTGTCTAGCTTATTCCTAAGCTTACACCTCAAGAACACTTGGTTACTGTATATCATAACTCAATTTCTTGTCATCTCTTTTCTAACCTCATATGATCTCATAATATCCAATTCTCATTCACAATTAATCACTTAATACATATTACTCAACTTCTTTGAATCATGGCTACAATCATATGAACATCTTCATTTCCATTATACTCATGCCTTGGGTCCTTTGATATTATCCCTTCATTCACTAAGTTATAACCTTCATTTCCACTTCAAACTTATCATACATTAGTCACATAAACCAAGGATCATTTTAAGTTCAATTTAAGACCCATTTAAGCCTCAATTAGGATCACTTGACCCATAAATGTTTGTTAGGCAGACATCCATGTCTGTTAAACAGACCTTTATAGGTCACTTACAGAAACTTGAAAATTTGACCCTCTAGGTATCAAAATCTCTTCTCTAGGTCTTCATAGAAGTTGTATATCTCGAAGTGCTCTTTAAAATCATACCTAAATGACCTCAATCCAAGTTCTACAGAAAAAAGTTATGGCTCTTGCACCAAAGTATGTCCAATTGCGTCATAATTTCCAGATGTTTACCTCTTTACTTATTACAATCAACATCATATGCTTGATCTATCACTTCTAGTTCAATTTTTCATCATTTTCTTTATAGTTCATGATTGATCATGAACACTAAGAACAGAACATATACATATATTCATTCTTCATCAACTTCCTACACATAATCAACTTCATTTCCACTTTCATTTCACTTTTAATTAGAACCTTAATTCTTTCCATTTCAAGATACCACATTACTACCTTTCTTTAGCTTTAGAATCATTTTGTTTCATCACAAAACACCCAAAGAGATTCACATTAATTCATTAAGAAACATAATAAGAACCCATTATGTATCCAGTTTTTATGCACTTTTTCCCTACACCCAGTACTCAACTTCAAGTCAAAAATCGAAACTCTTAATGACATAATTTGAATTTGATGTCTTCATCCAAAATGTATCCATATATCTCTAATTTAATACAAATTAAAAACAATCTCATTTGGATAACTACATAACAAGTTATGGCTACAATACAGAAGCATATTCAGTGGAAAAAGTCACAACTAATATTTCTTTAGCACACTTTAAACACCATTCACTCACTCAATCCAACATATGTCATTCCCTAATCTATTATCCATCAAAACACTAATGCAAGACATGAATTTATCCACATTTTCCATTCATGTTTTAGCATATACCCATCCTCGTATCATGAACATTTATCCTCTACTATCATCAAATTATGTTTCATTCATCAATTCAAGAAGAGTGATGCTTATACTTACTTGATTTATCCAAAGCTTCTTCAATCACCATGAAACCCTAGCTCTCCAACATATATGATCATCACAAATGGAGGTGGAGTAGGTTAGGTTTTCTAATGGTAAGATGATGAAGATAACCAAAAATGGAAGTAGCAAGTGAAGGATAAGAGCAAAGTTCAACACTAATGCTTGGGAGAGGAGAGTGTCGTAGATGGAGAAGAAGAATGGAGAAGATAAAGAAATGAAGAAGATGGAAATGTAAGCAAGTGTCGTTTTTAGCAAGTGAAAGACCAAATATGGTCTTTCACTTTATAAAAACGTGATTCAACAAGTGGTGTGGCAAGTGACACTTGTCACTTGCCATATGTCACTCTCTCAAGGTCTCTTCTTGTTCTTTTAATAACTAGTCCATTTGTCTCCAATTTCTACTCCAATTTTCTCCCAATTTTTAATGACATAAGTCATTAAATCTTAATGCCACATATTAAAACTTCTACTACCATTTGACATTTATTTCTATCACTATTCATCAATTGTTCTACCACTTGACATTTTTCCTAGTCCAAATTATCCTTAAATTCCAGAAAATTTCCAAATTTTCACAAAAAATTCTAATTCACTACTTATATATTTCCACTCAATTTTTAAGACACAAAATCATAATTTGCATCATATTCACATTAAAACAATCATTTATTCCCGAAAAATATCAATTGAGTGCATGAACAATTATTTTAATGTGTGCAATAATCAAATTCACATGTATGTATGTTGACATTATGCATACCTAAAATGCATTTTTCTTAATCTCTTTTTGATCTCACATGTACCAAATTTCAGCGTTCTAACCCTTAGTATGAGAACGAGATGCTACACCACTGCTTTATTGTATAAGAAATTGGAACAAGCAAATTACACATGTGCGGTGGTGAATTGTCAATCCTATGTAAAGTACTAATTGGTTAAAAATTTCAACGAAATCTTATTTTTATGTTGGTGTTAATTAACATTATATTTGGTGTAAACTTTATACTGTTAAAATGGATTTATAGCTTGGAACCATTTATGATGATCATGGACTTATGTTGGATAGTTTTATTATTGTGAATGTTGTTTACTCAAATAGTAATATAAGTTATTCCTTATTTACATTATCTCGTAATTCCAATGATGATGCAATTTTGTTGCATGATAGATTATATCGCATTAGTCAAAGTTGAATAATTTATTAGCTAAAATATGACTTTTAGGTGATTTACATAAAGTAAATTTACCTTAAAAAGGAAACACAAGCTTCTTATCCATTGCATCTAATTTTGTTACTTTTACACACGACTATACTCAATATGGTCATGCCTATTTGATTTATGATAAAAGGAAATACAAAGATATTTAACTCTTACTTAAATTCTTTAACAAAATGACATCATAGAAATGTAAACTAGAACACTACTAGAAAAGGTTAAGTCCATGATGACACAAACAATTTTATCATTCACCTATTGAGGTGATACATTACTTACATGCACTTAGACACTTAATCAACTGTCGATAAAATTAGTTACAAAAACTTTGAATGAGTTAAAGACAAGTAAAAAAACTTAACATGAAAAGTATAAGATTATAGGAATGTATTGCTTTTATTCATGACCTCTCTCATAAATATAAAAAACTAGGCATAATAAGAAAGAAAAGCATCTTTATTAGATACTCTGAATAATCAAAAAGATATGCGTTTAATTGTTTATATATGAATGCGATAATGAAAGAGTAAATGTATTGAATCATAGGATGTCGCATTTTAAGAAAGTGACTTTTTAAAGCAAGGTGAAATAGGAAAAGACCTATTTTTGAACGAGACTTTATCCAAGTAGAATTAGTTTAGAACTTAAAAGAATTAACTCAAAGTTAATTACGTTATAATCCACTAAAAGGTTACTTACTATAATTCATACAAGTGAAAGTAATCAAGCATCTATGAATCTATTAATTATCTTATACGAATATGATGAGCTAAGGAATGCACACAAAACTTTTACTGATCCAACTAAAAAAGAATAGATGAAAGCAATAAAAGAATCCGTAACTCTTGAGAATTTTTGATATGGGTAATTTTTGTAAACAAGAATTTTGCGATAAAATGCAGAAGGAAAGGAAGATTTTCAGGGAGAAGTAAGATTTTGCATAATGTCTTCGTTGTCTTTTACTGATTAACTTGTGCCAATATATAACACTTTTCCAAATACACTTGAACGAAATAATGAATTGAAGCAAATAATGGGCCACGCCCACCTTTATATAAGGAAAGGAAATAAACAAAATTAAACATGACTAAGTAATGGACTCCTAAAAGAACTCTAAGAATTAAACATGACTAAGTAATGGACTCCTAAAAGAACTCTAGCAATAAGACTAAGTCTTATTTGATCACAACAACCAAAGAGAACACGTCTGCATGTTGCATTTTCCAACAACTCCAACCACCTCTGTTCTCCATTCACAAAACAGGGGCAAATAGAGTACCCATGCATGGCCATGCAATCCATGCACATTTTAGTTTCCTCCCCTCTTCAAGAACCCTTGTCCTCAAGGGTGAAACAGGGATAGTTTCTTTATAGTCTTCTAGCGTCTTCCCAGGTAGCATCTTCCGGGGGAGCACCAATCCATTTTGCAAGGACCTCCTCCTTTGGCCTATATTTTCCTTTCTGTATGACCCGGTGTGCAAGAACTTTCTTCGGCTGAGGAAGAACAAGACTCTCCTCCGTTGATGGTGGAAGACTAGGAGAGGTAGGCTACAGGTCTGTCACCCAAGAACTTACGGAGCCAACTCACGTGGAATACATTGTGGATTCTTGCTCCTAGTGGTAACTCCAAATGGTAGGCAATAGACCCGGTTCTAGCTATGACCCAAAAAGGCCATAAAACCTTGGAGATAATTTCATAGAGGCTCGGAATGAAACTGAAGACTGCCGGTACGACTGCAATTTGAGATATACATAATCACCTATCTCAAATTCAACATCCCGTCAATGTTGATCTACAAGAGACTTCATACGATCACGTGTTTTCTTGAGAGTGATTTTTAACTCTTTTAGCATATCATCTCTTTCTCGAAGGAAAAAATCAACAACTTCCACCCTAACTGTTTGCGGTACATACCGAAGCAATGAAGGAGGTAGGATTCCATATACTGCTTGAAAAGGAGAAACTTTGGTGGATGAATGGGTTGAAGTGTTATAGCTGTATTCAGCCCAAGGAAGCCATTCTTTCCACTGTTTTGGTTGATCACTAGTGAAGCATTGTAGGTATTGTTCCAAGGTCCTGTTTACCACTTCCATTTGCCCATCGGACTGCGGATGGTAACTTGAGCTCATGTTAAGCTTCGTTCCTTGCATCTCAAAGAGTTTACTCAGAAGTTGCTCATAAATATGCGATCCCTGTCACTCACTATGCTTGATGGAACGTCATGTAACCGGACTATATTTGCAATAAAAGCCTTTGCCACAGATTGTGAGGTACATGATTGGGACATGGAAATAAAGAGTGCATATTTTGACAATCTATCTACAACAACCATTATTACCTGGCATCCTCCTAATGTTGGCAAGCCATCGATAAAATCCATGGACACGTCGCTCAAAATTCGATATGGAGTCGGTAATGGTTGAAGAAGTCTGGCAGGTGCAAGGTGATCAGTTTTGTTCCTCTGGCATATATCACGATGGCGAATAAACTCCAAAATTGAGTTCGACAGTCCGTTCTAATAAAATTCAATTTAAACCCATGCTAGTGTTTTGTGGAACCCAAAATGATCCCCAACTGCCAAATCATGTAGTTCTGCCAAAATCACAGGAATAATAGGCGAAGAAGGACTGAGGAGGACCTTCGCTCCAATAAACCAAACACCATCTCTCTTGATTGCTTTTGGGTTAGATGCGACCGAAACATAAAAAGGATCGCTGTTGCATTCATGTTGGAGTTGTTGCCTCCAAATTGCCTGGGGTGTAGATACAGCAATAAAGCACAACTCGACCTTACGTGACAAAGAATCCGCTACCGTGTTCTCTGCTCCTTTTTTATATTCGATCCGATATTCATATCCCATCAACTTGGGCAGCCACTGAGCTTGAGCGGGAGTAGTGATTCTTTACTCCAGGAGATATTTTAAGTTGCGATGATTAGTACGAACAATGAAGGAATTGCCAAGTAAATAGGGTCGTCATTTTCTAACCGATTTAACGATAGCAAGCATCTCTTTCTCATAGGTGGGGTATTTGAGGGCTGCTCCCTTGAGTCCTTCACTGAAAAAGGCTATTGGTTGGTTTTGTTGCATTAGTATCGCTCCAATACCACTACCACTGGCGTCATACTCTATAACGAATGGCTGGAAAAAACTGGCAATCTTAGAACAGGCGCATGAGAAAGAGTTTGTTTGAGGTGTTCAAATGCTTCGGTTGCCTCATGGGTCCAATTAAATCCTTCTTTACTCAACAGGCATTTCAGGGGTGCAATAATCATTCTATAATGCTTGATAAACTTCCGGTAATAATCGGCCAATCCAAAGAAGCCGCGGACTGCTCGGACTATAGCAGAAACCGACCAATCTAATACAGCTTGTATTTTGCTCGAGCATGGCTCAATTCTGTCGCCTGTCAAGATGTGGCCAAGATACTCAATCCTTTCCACACCAAAAATGCATTTTTCTTCTTTGGCAAAAAATTGATGCGGGCTGAGTATGGTGAGAACGGACTGGAGATGTTGCATATGCTCTTCCCACGATTTGGAATGGACGAGTATGTCGTCAAAGAAAACCAAAACAAATTTGCAAAGGAAAGGGCAAAATACCTTATTCATCAAACTTTGGAAGGTTGAAGGGGCATTTGTGAGACCGAATGGCATCACCACAAACTCATAATGGCCTTCATGTGTACGGAATGTTGTCTTAGGAATGTCCGGTTCATAGACCCAGATTTGGTGATATCTGATTCTCGGATCGAATTTTGAGAAGTAGTGTGCTCCAAACAGTTCATCCATTAATTCGTCTATCACAGGTATTGGAAATTTATCCTTTATCGTAATCTTATTGAGAGCACGATAGTCCACACAAAACCTCCACTCTCCGTTAGCTTTACATACCAAAAGGACTGGGGAAGAGAACGGGTTAGAACTTGATTGAATTAACCCTGACGCCAATAACTCACACACTTGATTTTCGATCTCTGTCTTCTGATAGTACGGGTATCAGTAGGGACGTACGTTTACGAGTTTAGAATCTGGTAGTAGTGGAATTCTATGGTCATGGTCTCGTATTGGCGGCAGAGTGATAGGCTCTGCAAGTGCACAGGTTTAGTTGTAGCAATCAAGTGTGGATCCACAAGGACTAGGTCAAATTACTAAATTCACTCCTCCTAAATTTGCTAAGCAATCAGCTAAGAAAGTTATGTTATTAAGGAAATCGCAATGTACGATAAACA
>JANVCQ010047211.1:0-10990 GCA_025531925.1 Erythroxylum plowmanianum
ATGGTAGACTCGGAAAATGTGTTTAACTAAAATATATCAATGGGTACACTCAACACTATTCATGATCATGACAATCCATAACTTTGCATATTATTTCATTTCTCCACCACTAAAATTCATATGCAAAATCCTAAATCAAAGGACTTTTCAAGGTTGTAATGTGGGCAAAGGTGAGATGAGATGTATTTAGGTCAAGTACCATGAAAGCCATCAAAGCTAGTGAAATAAAAGTAACAATCAATCAAAAATTAGGTATCGTCAGCTATGACGAATGCAATATTTATATTCCATAGCTCCATTCAACTCTCACACACAAACCACATGAAGCATATATCAATCCGAAGGAATCCTTCACACAATTTATGCTAACATGAAATCACAAGAGTGAACCTTCCAAGCCAACATCTACCTCTATTCAACATACTCAAATAACATATTCATTACAACTCTAGGAAGATGCATAAACTATAAACAACTTTTTAACACATACGCAATTCCTCCTTGATATATTTATTTTAAACAATTTTTTCATTCTTTTTTCTGTTTCTTCTTTCTTTCTTTTTCTTTTTCTTTTCTTTTTTCATTTTTTTTCTTTTCCCCTTCTTTTCTTTTTTTTCTTTCCTTTCTTTATAAAAAATTAAAATAAACTACATCCATATAGGAATTTCAATGATAAGACATAAAATAACATCCCAACATTATAACCAAACCTCACATATGTACACCCCCCAAACTTAGAATTTTGTACATCCATAAACTAAATAATCACAAATGTTCTAGTAGCTTTATGACTTGGGTATGACATTTGGTTAAGTTTAAAAGCATAAAATGTGGTTTATATAAAAGAAAGGCTAAAGCTCAAAGGCGTTTATCAAGGAAAAAATTATGTCAATAGAATAGGTTATTTGGCTAATGTAGTTTATGAAAAACAAAGAATGACTAATCATGTCCATTTTAATACATGTGGTAAAAATGTGGTCTCAAATAGAAATGCAATGCAAAATCAGGATGTACATGTTATGAAGGTCACACATTATCAAAAAGAAATGAGACTGATATGGATGTGTAAGTCAAATAAGGCTCAAAATCTCACTGGCTTTGTCTACCATTAGTCACTACTCTTCTAAAGATAATGCATATCGACCAATCACAAGAGTAAAAATACATGCTAGAATTGCTATGAAATTTTCTAGTCAATCCACACTCTAATCATGATTATATAATCCCCGAAGCAATAGAAAATGAGGAAATGTTTGCTTCATTTGTTTTATTCTTTCTCTCATTTTGATTGAAAAGTTAAAAACAAGTAAAACAAACAAATTTCAAAACACACATGCATATAAAAATAATGCGAAAATATAAAGGAAAAGAAATTTACTTCCCTCAGGTTGCCTCCCAAGAAGCGTCTTTGTTTAGGGTCGCTGGCTCGACTCTTACTTCTCCTCACGTGACAAAATGGTGATCTTTAGGTATCACATGCAACTCCTCCACGTGAGGTAGTTCTGGATAGGGCCTTAGTTGATCATTATCCTCATTCAACGTCTTCCCTATCTTTAGATTCTTAATCCCGATTGAGTCTATACACTCCTAAAATATTTTGAACATCTCTTCACCTTTTTATTCTTCATTTAATTCCTCCAATATATTATGTAAAGGTAAAGAGTTAGTTTTAAAAATAATCATAGACTCAGTACTTCCCTCTAAGCTAAAAGATGTGTCCTTTTCAGCTCTGATCTCCTTCTCCACTTCTTCGACACAAACAATTTGTTGAGGGTTGACCTCAAAATTTTCAAGCTCCTCTTCACTTTGTAAAATTTCTGAACAAACGTTCATTGGCTACACCTCAAGGTTGATATGATTGCTCCTCTTCACTTTGCGATCCTAGGTGATTGAGCCTTATTGCCATCTAACCCCAATTGGCATTCCATGCTCTGTTGACTTGCTTTTGTCTCTTGTAGGAATTCTTGCAACTGTTGCTACATATTCTGTTAAAATTGTTGCATATCCTATTGAAATTGTAAATTGATAGCAGCAATATTCTTAGCAAGTTCTTCTAAAGATGCACCTAATCGTGTTGGCTCTTCGAATCTTAGGCGCTAGACAATGTGTTTCTTGAAAATTGCCCTCCATCCTTTTGGAATTGTAGAGTATTATGCTACATTTATAAAGTATTAGCATTCAAAATATTATTCAACTCTTCCAAAGATGGACCGGAATCGTGATAGGAAGCTTCTGGTCTATATGAGAATTGTTGTGTGTCCTGCAAACTATCATGGAAGTAATTTTGATGATTATTCCATCCATAACAAAAGTTAGGTTGATCAATCCAAACATTGTTATAGGATTGAGAATACGAGTTATAAAAGAAATTACTTCCGTTCATATAAAAAAAATTAAACACGAAACAAAAATGAAAAGATCATAAAATAACATAAAAGAAATTAATTACGAACAAATATATACAAAACATCAATTAACTTACAAACTAAAACTAAAACACCACACTCCCCGGCAACGATGCCAAAATTGACTATTTGTCGTTACGCTAGTCAAAATAAAATAATTAGACCTACTACTATAGCAATGGTGAGTCTAGGTCGATCTCACAGAGAGTGTGTGCAAAGTTTATAAAATGAAATCAATCGGTGTTAAGGTTTAATGGGGGTTTTGGATTTTTTGGAATAAGAAAATAAAATTAAACTAACTAATAAAAACAAAGTAAGAAAACATACGAAAAATTATAAAAGTGGAGAATTCAGTAGGGACCCGATTCTTTGGTTAAATCTCAGCCTACACCCTAATTAAGCATATTTCATTAATTCGTTGTTATTTAATCTCTCCTAGGAACTATTAATCGTGGTTAATAATTAACTCGAGTTTTTCCTTCAGGTTTTTTAATCAAGATACGATCGTTAATTAAACCTAACTGTCGAATAACGTAGGATACGATCTCTAGATTTAATTAGGCAGTAGCATTACGAACTAAAAAAATTGATTAATCAAGGTAACAACTACATACGATGTGTCATAGGTCATGTTATCCCTAATGATTACTAATCATTAATCGCTACATATGAATTTCAACATAACAATTACAAATTATATCAGAATTCTAGCAATGGGTTTGCAATTGACGATTCAATGAACGCATTAAAATCATCATCTTACAATACCCAATGGGTTCATACACAAAAAAATGAATAATAATGAAAATATGATTATCCATACACAATACCCAAATCAATTAACATAAGACAACACAATCAATTCCTATTGAGAGAAAGAAATAACAAAATAATAAAAAAATACTTAAGGGTCGTTGGCGTCGATGTCGCCTCCGAATCGACGTCAAGACATTTAGCTTTTCATGGATCTTTCCCAAAAAAAATGCTTTAGCCCTCATCTAATGTCCTTACCCGAGGGCCCCTTCGGATATCCCTCACGCTGCTCTCATTGCGTTAAATGTAGTCCACTGCACTAGAAGCAGCTCACGCTGCCCTTCACGCTGACTCTCCTCTCACAACTCTTATCGAAGACTCACGTCGCCCACACAAGCCTCACCTGTTGCTTCCTTTTACTGTAGCTTTTGATTTAACAATTAAATGTTGCTTGGTTTTTAAGTCCCCTCTATTGAGCTCTTGGGGCACTGCATTTAACGCAACATTAAACGTATACGTTAAACGCTTCTATTGTCGTGGGTTTTGCATAAAACACACAACAACAACTCACAACGCAACGTTTTGTTCTCTAGGCTCCTTCTTCTTTCTTCACAACGTATACATGAGCTACTTCTTGCTTCACCATTATGCTCCCAACATAATTTATGCAACTTACATCTTCATTTTTCATTTCTGTTTTTAATTTTCTTTGTCCTGCTTTATGAAACAAGTGAAAATTGATCTTCAGAAAATAACCCAAATGCAGTACTTTTGACTCACTTTAATTTATTTGCTTCCAAATTGTACCTAAAATTATATATAAATTAAAGTATCTTAAGTATTTTCATGTCAATAATTGCTAAGTGTAAATGATTAAAAATATCAACAATTAAACATATATCAGTAGGTCAGGTTTAAGTTCAATTTTAACATTTTTTATTTTTGAAGTTTTATGAATTTCTATTTGAATTTGGATTGAATGAAAAGTTTGTTGTTTTAGGGAATCAAGAAAACCTTACTCAAGAGCAAGAGGAAAGGTAATCTTGACTTGGATTTTTGCAAGTCAATTAGGTGGGTAATATATTTATAGTTGTTGTGTAATATGGGCAAATTTTCTTGCTTGTATATTGTGTGTTGAATTGCTAAATTGTCAATTGTTGTGATGTGGAAAATGCATTATAATGTGTTTTATGTCATGCATTGAAAGATGTACGACATTTTGATATTGTGCTTATGACCATGTTATACCTTGGAATGTGTCATGGCAATTTGTATAAATGAAAAGAAGAAAAAAAGTAAAAGAAGCATGAGAATATGAATTTGTGATTGATTGAATTAAGCATAAATTTTCTTATGATTAGGCAAGAGAGGAACCCGTTTCGTTAGTCATGTGCACATTAAACTATAGTCTTCTACCAGCTGCTCGCTTGAGGCATACAAGATTCTAAGAATCGAACTCGTTTTGTTCATGATGTAAACTTCGATTTTTCTGTTTCATTCCATAGAACTCTTAAGTCATTTATTGTGCATTTTATCATTGATTTGTTGAGTATGATGCATAATTGAGTGTTATGCTTTGATGGATAATTACATGATATGTTCTAAGCGATGACATCTTGTCAACTATGAGTTGTGAGTTTAAATTGTTGAGTATTAAATTGCTAGCTATATATCTGTACATATGCTTGAATGTGTGGCTCGTTACTGATAATTATAAACATATTAGTCACTGAGCTATGTAGCTCACCTCACTATTCCATCCTCAGGTGTAGAACGAGAAGGTTAGCGATCTTTGTAAGGCAATTGGAAAAACTCAGAGATAGTTAGCATTTTCGTACTAAGTTAGTCTGATAACTTTTGAGTAGCTTTAGTGGCATATCGAACATGAGCATCCCTATGTATATTGTATTAAGCTAATAATGTAGTGTGGATATGTAACTAAGCTACATTCAAATGCTATTTTGTTTTAGCAATGAGATTGAGTATTGAAGAAGTTCTTTTGTCATGATGATAATGAAATATGATTGTGTTTGGCTCATGATTCTCCAAGGGTAAAATGTGTATTCTGAATCCAACAGAAAAACTGTATCGATCAAGGCAGAATTAGCCAAAGTTGTCTTCATAAAAGTTGTACCTTATCTTTCTGGCTTTCTAACAATATAAAGTATGGAATTTTTGGATATCGGAGTTAAGAGATATGATCATTATAAGTTGGTGATACTGTATAGGATGTATATACAGAACAATTATAGTAAATGAAGTGATATGGCACTAGGAGAGTTGAATTTGGAAAGAATATAAGTGAAAGGGGTGTTATAATGGGTGTAGGATCCATTGGAGATGTCCAGGGGAGAGAGTTTTCTGCAAAAATCTGAAAGATACACGGTTAGGCTGTGTAAATTAACACTGACCGTGTCTTTCAAGAATGAAAAGGCCATCAGACCCGAGAGATACACGGTCTGTCCATTTATTTCCACATGTCTTGTGTTTTGACCCTCCAAATGATAAAATCTCTTTTTGGAGTCTTCACCAAAGTTGTAGATCTAGAAGTCCTTTTTAAAAATGTCCTAAGACAATTTTAATCCGATATCTCTAGTGAAAGGTATGCCAATTGTCCCAAGATAGGTACAATATGATTGAGGACATAATTATGTTTGACTCTTTTGGCCATAACTTCATCATCTGACCTCTAAATGAAGTGATTATTGGACCAATAAATTCCTAACATATTTTTTTTTCTGTCTATAGAATGGGTAGCCTTTGGTGTTGATTTGAAAAAGACTGATGGAGAGAAAGGGAGGGAATCGATTGGAAGAGCATGAATTGGTTGTTTTACTAAACATACTTCGGTATTTTAATCATATCTTGATGTGTAGAACTTCAAATGAAATGATTATTGTTTCAAAATAAAATAGAGACATGGAGCTACAATTATTCTAAAAATTCAAGTGGTGATTTGGGCATCTTACTAGTATTGGCTTGCCCCCTTGTGGTTTGAGATGTTATGAGAATGAGGATGAACCGATGATGGCTAAAGAGATTCTATGGAATAACACTTATAGGATAATACACTCACATCACACTCACATCTTATAATATTCTGGATAGTTGGGCTTCGGAAAGGAGGTCTAACATATGCAACATAGTTAACCAAAGGGATTGATTGAGACTAATGAACGCGAGAAGGCATTTGGTTTAGGTTTTTATGTTTTAGTTAAAGCCTGTACCACAAGTCTAGGTAATCAAAAGTTGAAAGGTTTTGTGGTTAATATTAACTGGAACATGCTTTACTCAACTCTATTTTCTTTCAATAAACTCTTGCATTTCCAACCACTAGATAGTAATGTTGAATCCCGTTTTCGGAGCCCAACATTCGGAGTCATAAACTTTGGGTTTGCGCAGTACCTTGTAGGGTCAATTCCAATAACCCGAAATAACCATCATCCTATAAGAGTGGAGTGCCCACACTAGTCAAACACCCAAAACTTCAATTTTTCTTCATCAGAGAAATGCAGCTATGAATCTGTAGTTCATTTTGAAGTGAGAATCATCTCAATCGGAGCCCTACAACTAGAGATATACTTAGAAAACTAAAGCAAGTACAAGCCCTAATTAGGCTCTCCCAACCAACCCCTCACTTTCTCTCCATTAAACCTATTCAAGACAACTCCAAAAGATACAAATTTTTGTTGAGATATAGGCGCAGATGTTAGAAATCCATTGCTTCAAGAATCACTTCATTTGGGGGTCGGATGAGGAAGTTATGGCCAAAAGGATGTAACACTTTTAGGCCTTTACTCGTATTGTACATGTCTTAGCACGAATGCCATAACTTTTGCTACAGATGTTGGATTGATTTCTTTTTGAACCATTTAAAAGATGACCTCAAGATCTATAACTTTCATGAAGACCTTAAAGACCACTTCTATCATCTAGAGGATCAAATGTGCACCAGAAGATATTCTGGCCAAACTAAGACGATGCTGACGTCATGAGACGAATTGCTGATGTCATGAGATGAATTGGAAAAATAGTTATAATTTTCTGTACAGAACTCAGATTCAGGTTTTCTTTAGATGAATAGAAATATGACTTCAAGATCTACAACTCTCATGAAGACCTTAAAGACCAATTATATCATCTAGAGAATCAAATTCAGACCAGAAGATGTTCTAGCCAAACTAAGACGATGCTGACGTCATGAGACAAATTGCTGATGTCATGAGATGAATTAGAAAAAAATGGTTATAATGTTCTGTACAGAACTCGGATTTAGGTTTTCTTTGGATGAATAGAAAGAGGACTTCAAGATCTACAACTCTCATTAAGAACTTAAAGACCAATTTTATTATCTAGAGGATCAAATTTGGACCAGAAGATGTTCTGGCCAAATTAAGAAGATGTTGACGTCACGAGACGAATTGCTGACGTCATGAGACAAATTGGAAAAATAGTCATAACTTTTTATATAAAACTCAGATTTATGTGTTCTTTGGATGAATAGAAAGAGGACTTCAAGATCTACAACTCTCGTACAGACCTTAAAAACCAATTCTACAATATAAAGGATAAAATTTAGACTAGAAGATGTTCTGGCCAAACTAAGACGATGTTGACGTCATGAGACAAATTACTAATGTCATAAGATGAATTGGAAAAATTGTCATAACTTTTTGTACAAAACTCAGCTTTATGTGTTCTTTAGATGAATAGAAAGAGGACTTCAAGATATACAACTCTCATGAAGACTTTAAAGACTAATTCTATCATTTAGAGGATCAAATTTAGACCAAAATATGTTCTGGCCAAACTAAGACGATGCTGACGTCATAAGACGAATTGCTGACGTCATGAAACAAATTGGAAAAATGGTTATAACTTTTTGTACAGAACTCAGATTCATGTGTTATTTAGATGAATAGAAATAGGACTTCAGGGTCTACAACTCTCATAAAGACCTTTAAGTCCAATTCTATCATTTAGAGGATCAAATTTAGACTAGAAAATGTTCTGGCCAAACTAAAACGATGCTGACGTCATGAGACGAATTGGAAAAATGGTCATAACATTTTGTATAGAACTCGGATTCATGTGTTCTTTAGATGAATAGGAAGAGGACTTCAAGATATACAACTCTTATGAAGACTTTAAAGACCAATTCTATTATCTAGAGGATCAAATTTAGACCAGAAGATGTTTTGGCTAAACTAAAACGATGTTGACGTTATGAGACGAATTGAAAAATTGGTCATAACTTTTTATATAGAACTCGGATTCATGTGTTCTTTGGATAAATAGAAAGAGGACTTCAATATCTACAATTAAGGGTTAAAAATTTCAAAACAATGTAGTTGTCCCGAAAGTTCACCCTATGCGACAACACCAACTTCAAATGATCATAACTTTCTACTACGATCTCCAAATCTAACAAACTTTATATCGTTGGAAAGCTAGAAAAATCATCTACAACTTCCCAGAAGACAATTTTGCTTAACTCAGCTCACATCAACCCAGAATATCACTGAAGTTAGTACATAAATTTTGTTCCCCTTACGTAACCTTGAGTATCATGGGCAGAAACAAAATCATAAACCATCAGTATCAAAAGATCAAAGTTTTACAAAGCTTTAGTAGGCATTTCAAGCCCCCAATACATGAATGTTTCAAGAATATTCCAAAAATACAAAAGATATGTGAACAAAAATTTCTCAAAATGCAACTAAAGCCTTGGTTTACTAGATTTGTTTAAATTACACCAACATTTCAAAAGTGGAGTGATACCTTGAACTTTGTTTACTCAATCTCTTGCTCATCACCAGCTTATGAGGAGGAAAGTGGGGGTGAGTTCGAAGGCTCGTGGATAACAATTTTATAGTTTGCAATAAGCAAAAAAACATTTTAAAAACATTTTTCATAAAGGAAATCATGTGTATGCAGTCATGAATGCATCATTGATATCAACTGGTCATGAACACATAAACATATCAGATGGTTCGAGTGGATCCAAAACAGAACATACTACGCATTTCCACATAATGGTCTTGCGTAGTCGTGAACTTATGGGAGTCCCTGAAGGAGCTCCATGCCACTATCGGGTAGGCGGAAGAAGCCTTTAACTTGGTCAACGTGCACGCGACATAACTTAGGGGACCACCGCAAACCCACATAACACATATTTCATGATCTTGTAAGCTTGATGGCCAAATTGGCCCTTCTCTTGAAAACTTGCTTTTTCGTATACTTGTTATATCTTGAACCATTTCCAAGAACATGGTTCCAAAATCATGCATCATTTCAAAGAATCATTTAAAAACAACTTTTCAAATCATGTATAATCATGTAAAACAATCTTACAACATTTAGAAAACATTAAATGCACATGAATGAGATAGTTGAAAAATCATTTACTGTGATTTCTTGGCAAAACTTTATTGACTTACTACATAACTATAAAAGTGAAACCCATCTTGAAGTCCTTGACTATGGCTTGCTCAAATGTGTCTCTCCTCTTGCTCCTCTTGTCTTTCTGGATTCCCTTTTCATAGACAAAAATTCTCAACTTCAGTAGGGTTGCTAAAATGGAAACCCACCAAGTATGTTCCATAAGATGGTTCTAGAAAACTTAAACTCATGCATTTTCTAAGCTTCATGAACCAAAACCCTTCCCATATCTAAAGCATTAAAATGCTTTTACCTTAGATCTTCCCCAAAAGAAGAGATGCTTGGTTCAATAGAAAGCTCTTGATTTTCTCTACCTTTTTCCCTTCTTGCAAAACCTCTAAATCTCTCTAGAAAACTTAGAAAAGATGAAACCCTAGCTCAACTCTCTTCCTTCCTCTTAACCACCGAAATCTCTCTTTCTCTCTCTCTTTGATTTGTCATTTCACTTTTCCTCTCCCATTTTCGTTTTTCTCCTTCTTAAGGAAGGCAACAACACTTCTTTCTTCCCATCTTACCCTTAATGACTTATAAAAGTTCACCTTGCCCTTCCTTTAATGCCTTATGGTTTCTAGACTTATGTGGCTTGCCAAAATTGCCCTCACACTCTCTTACTACTTTAATACTTCCACTAACCCCTGTCATATTTTCTTTCACACTTTAACATAATTAAACACTCCTGATAAATAGCTTATCTATCAAAACCTTGAAATCAATTTAAATCATGCTTATTCAAAAAAAAATTTCAGGGCCAACATTTCTCCCCCTCTTAAGAAAATGTTGTCCTCGAAATTTTTTTACTTGAGTCATTGAAAAGGTGTGGATACTTTTCCCTTATGGCCTCCATGGGCTCCCATGTAGCCTCTTCAACAGAGTGATTTCTCCAACGGACTTTGACCAGTTGAATTGTCTTGTTCCTAACGACCTTTTCCTTGACGTCTAAGATCTCTACTGGAGTCTCCTCATAACTTAGATCATCTCTCTACTGAACCTCAATGGTCTGAATAATGTGGGATGGATCCGATCTGTACCTTTTCAACATGGACACATGAAAGACGTCATGTATCTGTGACAATTCTGGTGGTAATGCCAATCTATAGGCTAGCGGTCCAATCCTCTGTACAATCTCATATGGACCCACATATCTCGGACTCAACTTGTCCTTCTTGTCAAACCTCATAACTCCTTTCCATGGAGATGTCTTAAGAAAGACTTTCTCACTGACCTCATACTCCATCTCCTTTCGGTGAGCATCAGTGTAACTCTTCATTCTATCTTATGCTGCCTTAAGTTGTTATTTAACTAGATTGACCTTGCCGACCGTCATCTGAAGTAGCTCTGGCCCTATCAGTTTCCTTTCTCCTTCTTCATCCCAACATATCAGAGTTCTACAT
>JANVCQ010047222.1:0-10990 GCA_025531925.1 Erythroxylum plowmanianum
TCAGTAAACATTTTCCAGATCAACCACCCATTTTTGTTTCACAATCTTTCCTTAACACAAATCATACTAAGATCACCCTTTCTACTTCATTTGCTCCTCATTCTCAGTCACTACTTTACCCTTGCCTATCATTTCTTAGTTCAAGAATTTTCATTCATTTTTTCTTTACTCATGAGTAATCACCAAAATTTCTTTTTTCCGGTTCTAACTTCTAAGAAAAGTTTGGGGTCCATCATTGTAAACATATTGTGTAACATCCCATTACCTGTGGTAAGGTTAGAATATTAAATATAAGGGATTCAAGAGAGGCTTAGAAATGCTTCTTCATGCTCATGCATAATATGCTATACACATATACAAGAATAGTGAATTTTTTTTGCACATCAAAATAATTGTACATGCATTCATAAATAATTTCCGGTATAATTGGATTGATTTATGTATTTTTAAGAATTTTTCATGTTTTACATTGAAAATTTTACGGTTCGTGAAATTGTAATATTTTTGAATTTTGGTGAATTTAGGAATAATTTCGAAAATTTTGGGATTTTTATGGAAAATAGAAAAAAATAGGAAAAAGGAATCAAAAGAATATTAGAGATAATTGGATTGTTAAGATGATAGTTGAAGTAATTAGTTCAAAAGGAAATTGGTTAGGCTTAGACTTTATAAAAGTGACTAGTGTCACTAATTTAGTTAAATGGCTTTGGTATTTTTGTCTGAGAGTGAAAAGGGGATAAGTTATATGTTTAAATGTTGTTTCGTAGTCACCTTCTTTGTAGCCACCTCCTTCAAATTTCCTTCCAAAATACAAAGTTTTTCGTCAAATACCTTTCAAAAGTTAGTTTTGTTCTTGTTTTTCCCACACCATTACCACTTTGTGGTTTGTTCTTTTTCCCTAAGAAAAAGACTGAAGTTGGTCATTTATAGAGTGGTGTACGTGAATTGCATGGAGTTTAGGGTTTTGGGATAGTTGAAGATCTTGGAGTTTTTAATAAGTAAGTATTGAATAAATCCTTTAGAGTTATAGATTTATAAAATAAATTTGATGAATTACTATCATCTGCATGAACATGGAATTTTCGTGTATATATATGGCTACTGTGAAAATGAGATGAAAAATATGGATATAGTGTTATTTAGTATTTGATGGATTATTAGTGATCAGGTGACGTAGAAATGATTTTTGAAGTTTGAAATAGAAATGAAATGGTGCATGGGAATAGTATAGAAAATTGTAGTATGAAAAAGGTGATATGTTGTCATGCTTTGTTTTTCACTGTACATGATTATATATATGCATATGTATACCTGAGTGGATGAGTTTCTTAGAGATGATCAAAAAAATGGTGTTTGAGTGTATAAATGATAGTTAAAGGAAAAGATTTAAGAAGATGTAGAGAATGAAAATATAGGAAAATGTATAGAATGGTGAAATGCAAAGTTGAATATCTGATATCTGACTTCTTGATGATTTTGAAGATTTTGACTAAACTTGTATATTTTGTAGTATTATGAATTTATGGTGAATGAGTTGATTTAAATGGAGTAGAAAAACAAGAAATAAAAATTTGAAGTATTCGATTTTAGAGAATGAAGTCTGGAAATTTTCTGGGTATGAATAATAACAATGTTGAGTTTTTAATCTGAAACTTTTGTGAATTTAATGTATTTATTTAGGAATATTTTGATAAAATTGTCTAATTAAAGTTGTAGATCTTTTTTTTAGCTTTCCATTGATATAAGTTATGAAACTTTTGGAAATTGGAGTTGAGAAATATGATATTTAGAAATCTGTGATATTGCATGGGATGGACTTTCGAGACAGTTATATTGTTTTCAAATTTTGACCCTTATAGAGGTAAAAATTATTTTTGAGCTCTGAAAAGAAGTTATAGTTCTAGAAGTCTTCTTCAAAGCAGTATTTAAATCACCTTAATCCGATATTCTTAGTGAAAGTTATGTCCATTTTACCAAGATAGGTCAGAAGAGGACTAGAGAAAAGAGGAAAGTCGCGATTGCAACTCCGCAGCTCTCCTCCATACTTGAATACCTGTCACTCTTTTGGCCATAACTTTTTCCCCCGACCTCCAAATGACCTGATTTCTAAAGCATTGGATTCAAAACACATTCCTCTATTTCTCCATCAAAATTTATAGCTTTTAGTTTTGAATTGAAAAAATTTGATTAAATCAAAGTAAGGGTATTGGTTGGAAGAGCATGAATTGGATATTTTACTGAACATGTTCCAGTATTTTGATGATATATTAATTTTTAGAATTCCAAATAAGATGAATTTTAATTTGGAGTAAACTAGAGATATAGGGCTACAAAGTTTCTCAAGAAGTATAATTTTAATTCTTTCTCTATGATATTGAATTTTTGGATGGACATTGTATATAGTACACTATTATTGAATGTGAACAACCCGAGAATGTTAGAGGTCTATCTTCCAAATACTGAACCAAATTGAGTTATTTTTGTGTCAATGTAAAGACAAGACATATAGGAACACTTTTCTAGAAGAGAGTATGACCAAATTATATCATTTTCACTTTCTAATTGAATGTGAACAGTAGACTTGAAAATGTGACTTGGAAAAAAATTCTGAAGTGAGTCAATAAGAAAGGAATAGAGATTTTAATGGTTTAGTGAGGCATAAATCTAAGTATAAAGTATAGTTAGATGAGTTTTGATATGAGATTGATTTTGTGATGAAATTTATGGATAAATACCCAGGATTATCATGAACATGCATTGTACATAATTCATTTCATACATGTGCATTATTGAATACTTATGATTGTGCAACTTGCGATATTGTGTATATTATTTGTGATAGAGGAGCAACTGGAATGTCAACGTCCAGACATTGCCGAATCTTCCAGGCATTAGTTTCAAGAGAAACTTGTGAGTGACCTAGATGGTCTCACTTAATTACTTGTTTGCTTAAATTATGTTTTGACTAATAATTGAATCTGTTTAATTGTGGATTCTGGACAGAAGGTTCGATGAATGTGATTGTGGATTGAGATATTGAATGTGAAGACCTAAGTGCTCTATAATGTGAGTGATTGTGGTACATGCAGTCCATACATGAATGCATAATCAGATAATGGCAGTTGTGAATAAAATAGCCACCGATCAGAGCTTAAAGCTCAACGAGTGAAAATGAGCCTCGATGTAAAAAATGATTAAGAGTCTAAGGCTTACTATGCCAAATGAGCCCTATATCCCCCAAGCGGAGAAGGAACAGTTATTAATAAGCTCGATATTCAAAATGGATACAGGACAGTTTAGGCACTCGGTCACAACAATGTAATAATTTGAAAGTGTCTCATGAGCACCTCATATGCACATTGTTAAGTATATTTGTTGAAATGAAATGCATATGCTTAAGTGAAAATGTGAAATTTATATAAAATACACTATGTGATTATATGTTATGTGAATTGTTGTGATGCTTGAATTGAGTGAATCATCGATGATGGTTACCTCATTGAGTTCGCAAAATTCACCAAAATTACAACATTGTCAAGATCGAGAGATGACTCTAGCTATTGAGAGGCTTTACCAGTCATGTAGATTGTGATTGGTAAGAGAAGTCATGGCTCAAAGGTCGATCAGTTGGGATTTTTGGACAAATTAGTTAGATTGTGTATATTTTCCTCTTTCATGTAGTACTTTTGTATTAGGTTTTGTTGATATACATATAGAAAATGTTGAAAGACACAATGTAGACTTTCAGTTTGGTGAAGTGAAATGAGGAAAAAAGTTATTTCATAATATTGTAGTTTTTCTGTTGATGCTTGATAAGTGAATATTGATATGATGCCATGTGAATTGGTTGTAATGATCGAACGTAGCTAGCCCTTATCGTAGCTTATATACCGGAATGACCTCCAGGTGTCCCGATGTGTACCTTGCGATAAGGGGGCGCTACATATTGCCCAAAATGGCACTTTTCTGAATCTTGACTTTTCATAGACATGAGATATTTCAAAAATCATTTCCGAAAACTTGATTTCATAAACTTGCTTCTTTTCAAAAAGAATCATTTCCAAAATCTTTTCAAAAATCATCAACACAATTCATGTAGCAAACATATAACAATTTCTCAATTCATTCAAGAAGCGATAAATGCATCACATGTGATGCAATTGAAATCATTAGACTTTCTTGATTCAAAGAAAACATGTAGTGATTTATTTACTCTATTATAAACATATACCCACCTTGATTTCCTTGCTTAAAGACTTGCTCAAAATGTCTCTACTCTTGCTTCTCTTATCTTTTTTGATTTCCTTGATTCTTTACCCATGAAGAGATCTTTGGCTCAAATGGAAGCTCTTCTCTTCCTCTACCTTTTACCCTTCTTGAACATCCTCAAAATCTCTCTTAAAAGCTAATAAAATTGAAACACTAGCTTGTTTTATCTTCTTTTCTCTCAACCACCGACATTTTCTTCTCTTTCTTTCTTCTTTTCTCTTCCTCTCTCCCAATTCACGTCTTTCTTCTTCTTAAAAGAACAAGATAACATTTCTTCTTCCATTTCTACCCTTAATGAGTCCAAAAAGTCCATTTTACCCTTCCTTATAAGCTTAGGTTCCTTTAACCTTTAGTGCCTTACCAAAATTACCCTTGAACATTTTTATAACCTTAACACTTTAATTCAATCAACATATATGATAAAATCTTTCTAACATCAAAATAATAATTAACTCCATAAAGATTCATAAAGACCTTATAATTAATGTAAATCATACTTATTTATTAAGAAAAAAATTTGGGGGCCAACATTTCTCCCTCTCTTAAAAGAATTTTGTCCTCAAAATTCTTACCTGATTGATCTAAGGGTAGGGGTATGCTTCCCCTTGTGCTCCTCCTTTTTATCATTTAACTTCATCACTCAAATAAATTTCCTTCAATGACCCTATTCAACGGATTCGATCAGTCTTTCCATGACTTATTTAGATATTACACTATCTTAAATGTTCCCTCAATATACTTCAGATTACTCACAATTTTCCACTTCTTGTGTCGATAACACCAATATCATATAATATCAATATTCTTAACATAGTCATATATATCACATTACGAATCTAAGACATCTTTCATTAGTAGCACTTCTCATAACTATTTCATACAAACCTATTTATGTCGGGCTTAACTAATCCTTTTTCCTAGTCTGAGCACACCTTAGCACGGTGATACTCTCAGAGATAATTTATCTCACGTAATAATTCACATCACTATAGTGTCAGTACACTTAACTCTTATGCCTATTCTTATTATATTCCATGACTTTGGCGTTGATCCACCTAATTCATTCATCTTTCTTGAATCACTTAATTTCTAATATTGATCAATTTCACCTATCAGTAACATCTCCGATTCTCGCCTTCAACCAATTTTAGGCCTTAATCATCACAATGCAAGAGCAAACTACTCTTTATGTCATCTAACTTCTCATACAGTATTCTAATAAAATCACTATGACAATGATTGCGATGCTTAAGATCAAGTAGGACTTTACATTGATCTCATGTTCCTATGAACTCCAAACTATAAGCCTTAAGCATATCTTTGATAGTTAAGACCATCGGCAATTCAAACATTCACTCACTTGATTCGACATTCTTAGTCGCTAAATGATGTCTCGACATATTCCTACTAGGATGTATAACTTATGTTACCATTTGTATTATTCTAGCAATCTCTTTACTCTATCACGTTTGTCAGTACATATTCTTCTTATTTCAATCACAATATATCATTCTTCCTATTTGATCTCAAAATTCAGCTTTGTTTTCAATCTCTCAATAGGATTCACAATTTCTGAATCCTCAATTTGGGTTGGGTTAATCCTTTCATATGAAATTGATCTTCAATTCTATAGCAAATAGTACTTTGATTTGTCCAAAATTTAACTCCATATTTTATGCTCTTTTTTGCACTAGATCTGACAACCTCAATATCGAATTTTTGCTTAATATATCAAATATAACACTAACTTTACTTGGAATTACTCATTTGTATAATCATAGTCTTTTGGTACTTATATCAATTGTGTCAGTCTCATATTCAATTCTCTCAATTCAATAATTACCTCAAACTTTAATGATCTATACACTCATATATATATATATATATATATATCCAAGATGTCCTTATACATATACTATCTCTAAACTTTCGAAGCAATCATTAGTATAGTAGCTCTAAATCATGTATCAAATAATAAACTCATAGGACTTTAGTTGTCTCCACATATATGAAATCACTTTATTATGCTGCATTGGATTTTATCCAAATCTTTTATACAACATCATTGTATACTATAAAATCTCCAAATCCATATGATATAATTAATATTAATATAATTCCTCAAAATTCTCTTTACTTTTATTACTCATATGATTTACATGTTTTTCCTAACGTATTCAAACTATTCTTCTCAACTTTTCGAATACATTTAATATATCATCAAATTTGCTTGGATAGCTTTAATCTTCAATACCATAGTACTTCTGGGGCATTGTTATCTCAAACAATTATTATCACACTCCATATGCCCATGATTAGTTCTCATAATTCCTTAAATAACTAATTCCTCAATGAGGTAGCATTGTCTCACGTTATTTTCAATTTCTCAATTGGCTTCCTTTCTCGAATGATTTTCTCAATTCATTAAATTTCCTCTAAATTTCACATTGAATTTTTTCTAATGTTTGCTTATTCATAATAGTTTCTCCACACATTTCAATTTGTTTGCAAACTTAACTTCCTGGGTGGGTAACACATTCATCAAAACCTAATGTATATCTCCTGTGCATATTTGCATAGAATATAATGTGGATCTAAATTCTCCTTACATTAGCAATAGTGTTACGAAAAATCCTTTCATGTAGTTGGATACTTTATATCAAACAAAATACATACATTCTCAATAGCATACTCTACCTCCTATGCTTGAGTTTCCACTAGGGATATGACTCCAATATTTTCTTTTGAATCATTACGTATTCATTTCCGATTTATTCTTCCATTGATCATTCCTAACATAACTATTTGATCTGCTTAATCTAATTCAGTGAAATTCTTCTTCGAAAGAGGGTTTCTTTCTACTATCATCTATACTGTTCATGCAATCTTTATCAATCATCTGTTATCATTATCACATTATCAACTATCTTTAATACCTTAAGAGGACCGATTTTTATCGTTCTTACAACGTCATAATGTTATAATCACCATAATGTTATAATCGTTGTAATGAAAATAATTACTGTTGTATATGCTTAGATGTGTATCATCAAATTCATCCCATTTTATCCACATATCTATCTCTAATAATTCACCAATTCATATCTTACACAATTGATACTTTTATCTCCATTGATCCTAGAGGATACTCTTTATCTTTGAATTCATTACTCATTGTAACATCATCAACAATCTCAATTCTACTAATATCTTCTTATACCAGATCATAACTCTTATCACAATAATCAAACAATCATTCTAACTTTCAATTTCACTTTTCTTGTACACCTTAACTCTTGTTATTTTCACTTATGTCTCTATTTCTTCTCAGTTAATTCATGAAAAGATTTTCATATCCATATTAATTCAAGAATATATCCATAACAAAATTTCGTCACCATATTCACTAACATAATCATAATTACCTCATCTATATTTACTATCGGACTACGTAATATTTCTTATTTCTAAACCTTTACAGACTTTTCATTTTCTCACTTTCTACTAGATCATCATTCTATTCTTACTACCTCTATCAGCTCAACTCTTGACAAATGCTCATAAATGTGATTCATACACATGTGACTCAGACTAAGGGTCAAGTACTACTGTCTGCTATGACATGACTAAAATGCATGTAACTTGCCATGCCTTTCAAAAATGCCCATGTAAGATATCAATTCTGGCCTCTGATACCATAACTGTTGGACCCCGCTTTCGGAGCATAACTTTCAGAGTCATAAAATGTGTGCTTATGCTTGTTACCATATACGGTTATTCCAATTAACCCTCATTATTCATCCTCGGTTCATCTTCATTCTCTAATGTTGTAAGTGTCGAGACCTATCTTTTGAATCATTCTTATATTGAAACAAATATTCTATGCTCAACTTCCATCTAGATATATTCATAATGCCAAAGCATGTTAAATAAAATAATACCTGTTCATACTATTCCAAAATATTCCTTCACTTTCCTTCAATCAAAACCTCTTTCCAATCAATTCAGAATGCTGCCAATTTTTTATGGAGAGATAGCACAATGTGTGAGGAATCTATTATCTCAAGGATCACTTCATTTAGAGGTTGGATAACAAAGATTGGGCTGAAGGAATCAAACAAGGTTCTGTCTTCAATCATAACAAACCTGGTTCAGGACAAGGGCATAACTTGCTCTAGGGATATCAGATCAAGGTCATTATTGAAGGGTTCAAAAGAGGATTTCAATATCTACATCTTTTATGAAGGCATTGAAGTGAGATTTTGTCAACTGAAGGGTCGGAATTGGACTAGACAATGGGGACAGATGAAACTAGACAAAGGTTCAAACAAATTGGGAAAATTGTCATAACCTTCCCTAGACATATTATATTAGGGTATTCTTTAGTTAGTTTGAAAGAAGAATTCAAGATCTACAACCTTCACGAGGACTTTGAAGACAAATTCTATCATTTGCAAGGTCAAAAGTAGGACCAGACGATAGGATCAAATCAACAGTGCACCAGACGATATGACGTCATCACCAAACGATATGATGTCACCAGACGATACATCATCACCAGACGAAGCATCCCTACCAAATGAAGTGTCCTCGTCAGACGATACGCCCTCACCAGATGATACGTCCTCACCAGAATGAAACGTCCTCACCAGACAATCTGTCCTCACCAGATGAAGCTACTCGCGTGTTGTTAAATGTGGGGAATTCAATAGGGACCTGGTTCTTTGGTTGAATCTTAGCCTGCACCCTAATTAAGCATATTTCATTCATTTGTTGTTCTTTAACCTCTCATAGTAACTATTAATCATGGGTTAATAATTAGCCCGAGTTTTCCCTTAGGTTTTGTATAACCAAGATACGATCGTTAATTAAACCTAACCACCGAACAACCTAGGATACGATCTCTAGATTTAATTAGGCAGTAGCATTACTAATTAAGAAAACCGATTAATCAAGGCAACAACCACATACGACGCGTCATTTATCATAGGTCATGTTATCCCTAATGATTATGAATCATTAGTCTCTACACATGAATTTCAACATAACAATTACAAGTTATATCGAAATTCTAGCAATGGGTTTGAAATTAATGATTTAATGAACACATTAAAATCATCAATTCACAATACCTAATGGGTTCATACAAAAATAACCGAATAATAACGAATGTCCAATTATCCATACACACAACCCAAATCAATTAACATAGGATAACACAATCAATTCCTAATTTGAGAAAGAAATAACAAAATAATAAAAAATACTTAATACCGGCGTCGATATCACCTCCGAACTGACGTCGGGACGTCTAACTTTTCATGGGTCTCTTTCTAGAAAATGTTTCATCCCTATTTTAACCCTAGCCAAAACTCCCTTTTATTTCTCACGCTGCTCTCACTGCATTGGAAGCAGCTCACGTTGCCCTTCGTACCAACTCTCCTCTTGCAGCTCTCATCGAAGACTCACATCTCCCACGTAAGCCTCACCTTTTGCTTCCTCTTTTCTACTGTAGCTGATGGGACCATTTTATATCTCATCAGCTGGTCCATCCCTGTAGGGTTAAAACATTCTGCGACCCCTGTGCATCGTCGTTCCTATTGTGTCTCTCTATTCCTTGTTTTGTTGTGGGATTCACTATAGCGTTGATTGGACAAATAAATATGCAACTCTTTGAAAACCTCACTGCTCATGCCTCTCCAAAAATTCTACGTTGTATGCTTCTCTTAGTCTGCATTTAGCGCAGATTTTTTGTCTTAAATGCCCACGCACGCAACATTCCCTTCCTGTGCTGTCGTTTTGGCCATGACTTCCAAGCTTGTTCCATTTTTCTTGTCTTTTATTCATTATTATTTTTTTCTTCTTCCTCCATAAAGACAAGCAAAAAATAAATATTCAAAAAATAACCCATATGTGGTGCTTTCGACTCACCTTAACTTCTTTGCTTCCAAATTGTACCTAAAATAATATATGAATTAAAGTGAGTATCTGAAGCATTTTTGTATCATTAATCGCTAAGTGTAAATAATTAAATGCATCAACAATTAAACACATATCAATTTCCCCCACACTTAGCTTTTGATAGTCCTCGAGCAAAACATCAAAATGAAGCTCATTGACCCAAAGCATTTACTTATTTTCCATATTTTTCCAAGACTATATGATCATAAATAAAGATGAATAATAAAGATGAATAACTATCAAAAAGCATAACAAGAAATCAACATTCCAAGCTTTTAGTCATGATCAATCAGCATTCATAATCTTCAAAAACTGAGCAATCTAATGGTAAACTTGAAAAATGTGTTTAACTAAAATATATTTACGGGTACACTCAACACCATTCATGATCATGAAAATCCACAACTTTACATATTATTTCATTTCTCCACCACTAAAGTTCACATGCAAAATCATGAATCAATGGACTTTTCAAGGTTGTAATATGGGCAAAGGTGAGGCGAGATATATTTGGGTCAAGTAGCATGAAAGTCATCAAAGCTAATTGTAACATCCCATCACTAATCGAAAAAGTAAAATAGTAATTTGGAACGGGTTATGGGTGTCTAAGATTGTCTTGGCATATTCATGCATGCACATACACGTAAATAGTGACTTTTGCACACGTAAATGCTTGTACATGCATTCATGACATTTTCCTGGTATATGTGTCTATAAATGTGCTTATTGAAAAAAATTGTGAGTTTGTGCTCGAAAATTG
>JANVCQ010047260.1:0-10989 GCA_025531925.1 Erythroxylum plowmanianum
TCATAAGTTAGGAGTCAACAAGTGCATAACTACTTAAGAAAACAGGGCCAATTTATAGTATAAATTTGGCTCAATCACTCCTCTTGTCTACATGCATGGCATTTACTATCCATTGTGATATGACGTATGACTCTTTGATGGTTAGTCGGGTGTTTTTCTTGTACGACAACCAAAAAAAAGCTCTGATCCACTGGGGCCCTGCCCATTTCCATATTAGGGTCCAAAGGCTAGCATTAACCTCCAAAGTGTTCCTTCAATCAAATCGTAAGCTGACGCCACTATAAATCGACCATTATCCGTTGGACCTCACTGGATTTTATCCTCTGCTGTGCCGTCTGCAAGAAGAGTTATGTTAGCGATATCCAGACAGACTGGGAAAGGGAGGTATGGTTGGAATAAATTCCACTGTCAGTTGCCAGCTACAGTTGTCATGTCCACTACTGTTGCGTGCATAACAGGTTCAGGAATTGGAGATGTCGCCACACCTATTAGGGACCCCCAATCCTTCGCTCAGTTATTCAACCAAAAGGAGATGCGTCTACCATTGCCCAGACGCTATTTTACCCCTTGTCAAACGTACTGCCAAGTAGCTGAAATTCCTTTCCAAGTGCACAAAGCTCCACTCCTATCAATAGTGGGAGGGATATAGTTCAGGTCCATGCGATATTTTGCCTTAACGATTTTGACCCAAAAGGTAGAAGGTTGGGTGATCAAAGCCCAAGCCAACTTAGTTAATAAGGCATCGTTAGAAGATCAAATATGCTTCAGGCTTAGTCTCCCCGCCTTCTTGGACCCGCAGAAGGCATCCCACTTCACTAAGTGCATTTTCTGTTGTTCTTTCGTGGAACCCCAAATAAAATTCCGCATAATTTTCTCCAATTCATTACAAAGATGTCTAGGCAATCGCACAGTTTGTATAGTGAAAATGAGTAAGGCCAAAATCACATATTAAGTTAAGGTGACTCGGCCTAATAAAGAAAGTTGCCTTGCACATCACCCGGCTAGACACCTATGCACATTATCCAGTATATATTGATTTGTATGTCTCGTGGTACGCTCATGAAGCAATAGAACTCCTAGATATCTACCCAGATTATTCGTACTTTGAATATCCAAGGTTCTACTAAGCCGAAAGATAGTTCCCCGAGGAACATTCTTGGAGAAATAGATCCGAGTTTTATGCATATTAACTTTTTGTCCAGAAGCTTGGCAAAAGACCTCCAGAGTACTTACGATAATTTGCGTCTAGGAATCTGTAGCCTCAACGAAGAGGATTAGGTCATCTGCAAAGAATACGTGGGAGATAGGGGGCCAGTAGGGCTAAGCTTAAGTGGATGCCAAAGACCTTGTCCCACTTTTTTCGAGATTAGATGGCCTAGTCGTTCCATATAAAGGACAAATAGGTAAGGGGAGATCGAATCGCCCTGGAGAATTCCTCGTGAAGGCCTAAAGGGCTATATAATTGAGCCTTGCCATTCGATCTACATGGTCACTGTCGTCACACACTGCATGATGACCCATGTGAGGTTTTTCGGTAACCCTATTTCCTTCAGTGTGTCTAGGATGAAGTCCCAATGAAGCCGGTTATACGCTTTTTCCATATCTACTTTGATTGCAAAGTACCCCTTTCTCCTTTTTTTTTGACATGGAGTGGATGGCTTCTTGGGCAATGATGATATTGTTAGTAATTTGATGGCTCGGGATGAAACTACATTGGTTTTCCTACACCAAATGGTCCAGGTGTGATTTCAACCTATAAACAATGACTTTGGATATGATCTTGTAAATCACTTTGCAAAGGCTAATCGGTCGAAACTAGGCATACTAGAAGGGGAGGGAATTTTGGTGATTAAGAGGAGGATGGTATTGTTTAACTCCTTCTCCCAACGTTCCTTCCTGAAAACTTCCTGGATGTACTCAGCCACTTTGGGGCCAACTCGACCCCATTGCTTTTGAAAAAATAGAGCATTAAAACCATTTACCCTCGGGGCTTTGTTCAGATTCATGCCAAAAACTGCATTCTTGATTTCGGCTTGGTGAATTGGCTGGGCTAAGATGCCGAGGCTGTCCACGAAGAGAGGAGGAAAGGCTCTTGGAAGCTGAAATCGATAGGGAGTGCCTTCCTCTTTAGTATACAGATGGACAAAGAAGTCTCTAGCTAGCAATCAAAGTTAAACAGGATCGGAGACTATGGCCTTATGGGAATCCGTGAGGCTCTCTATCTTCAATTTCTTTCTTTTGGTAAGGGTGGGGTGGGCATTATATCACTGCATTGTGCAGTATCTCTCCGCTAGTCTTTGTGAAGTTAGGATTTCTTACGGAAAAAGAAGGTTGTTTGGAAACATTGATGTGGTTATTATAGCGATGAAATAAGCAGTGTTTGAGTATAAGAATAAGACTATGAAGTCTAAAATTGGAATATTTGGCTTATTATTGTAATCCAAAGTCTAAATAAAGATTGTTTGGTTATTGGAATAATGTATTCCAAAACTAATACTGGGCTTGTTTGTCTATTTTTTTGGGTAAATCAGTAGGATTTATAATGTAGAAAACATATGTACAAGAAGTTCTTAAATTATGAGTAAACCAATTTTGGAATAGTTCATATTTAAACACAATTTTAAAAGATTTTTAAAATTCTAAATCAATTAAATAATTAAATAATTCTTAATGTGATTCAGAATAATAATTTGATTAATTTGTAAAAAGGTTATTTTAAACTATAATTAATTATTTCAATTAAATTAAAATTAATTAATTAGATTCCTTTAAATTAAAAATTATTTTATTAAGTAATTTAGAAAGATATTTCTTAACTAAAATTTTTATTTTAATTTGATTGAGATAAAGTAATTTATTTTTTATTTAGAGAATTACTATTCTATTTATTTAGAAATTGTTTTTCTTTTTATGAATAAAAAGTTTCTTGATTTATTAAAAATATTTTTCTTGATTAAATTTTGAAGTGTTTTCATTTATTAATTAAGAAAATGAGCTTTCTTTGAAAATAGTTTTTTAATTTATTAAAGAAATATTTTATAATAAATTAAGAAATCGATCTCTAAATAAATAATATAAAGGAATTACTTAATTGTTTTATTTAATTTTAAAATTTTTAAATTAAGGAGAAGTTATTTATAACTTCATCAAAAATAGTTTTCTAATTAGATTAGAATATTTTGCCTATATAATTTTGATAAAGGATTTTCTAAATTATAATAAGTAGGAAATAAAATTTAAAGAAATAAAGATAATTAGAAATAGTTCTAATAATGATTAAAAAATTCAATCGGTTGGACTAATTCAATCGTAAAAACCTTGATTGGTACAACTTTTCAATTTAGTTTCTAATTTTCTTGTTAGATTTATTTTAATAACTTTTGTTGTTAAAAATTGATCAATTTATTAATTAATCGGTTAATTTTTTAATCAATAAATTCTTATAAACTAAAATAAATAAATAAATTTTTATTTATCAATTTTTAATTAAACTTCAAATTTTCGATAGGTAAGGACAATCTCTGTTAATCAAATTTTAATTTTTTAAAATGTATTTAATCTGTAGTCAATTTTATGATAGTCCAATATTGGTTGATTCTTTAAATCTTAAATTCTTATCTTACTAGTTTAACTTCTGATATAATTTTAAAATTATCTATTTTTGAAACAAGAATTAAAATAGTCAATCTTTTAGCCCCTTATCGTCGTGGAGGAAAACTTGTTCGTTTCTTTCTCTTCTATCTAGTTTCTTTAGTTATTCACTAGAGCAATTATGATTTGGAAGTCGATCCAGGGTAAGTGTTCGGATCTATTATGACATAGCTATGGGGCGCTCAATGGACCTTTTTGGACTTTGAATTGATGCAAAAATCATTTTTTGTGCATCCTAATGTATGGCTATCTTAATTATATATATATTAGATGCGTGTTAAAATTGTATATTTTGTATGTATAATATTTTACATGAAATTTTGAGTTTGATGATATAAATAAAATTAAATCTCTCGTTAAAAATTTTAAGTATATGTTGAGAAAGTGATTGCTGTCTTCCATTCTTTAAGAATAAAACTATAGTTTTATTTATTCTAAGGTTTGTTGCTTGACTCAAGGCCACTTTAACTTGAATATATTATATCTTAAATTAATGAGTCTTATTTAACTAAATTTGTATAGTTTAGACGAGTAACTTATATGAATTTATAGGCAAGTTTAGAAATAACATATAAGATATATGTTGGCAAGAGTTGTCAGTTAACAGATCTAGGATGAGATGTGATTGATAAGCATGTTATCTACCTAATCTAAGTTTAGTTGTTTTGTTAAGTTACTCAAGGTTAGCTAAATTAGAATAAGATCCTAGCCCATTAGAAATATTATAATAATATTTTTTAATAGTGATAAGGGATATTATTTCTAATAAAATAGTGAGAGGAACCAAATAAATGATTTACGTCTTGGTCTTATTTGATAGTCATGACATATAATCAATTATTTGTTTTTCTTAAATTTATGTTTTGTTCTGAGTAGAATTTACTTTTTTTTGGTATAGTTGATACTAAATTAGTGAACCAAATTTCTTGGACATAAGTTAAGTTTAAGAAGAGTTCTCAAACTAAGGAAGAAAAGTTGCATGTCCTGCAACTTTGCTATTAATCCCTATTAAGGATTTGATAATTTTAAAAAAAAGTCAAAATCATATGGATGAAAAAATGTAATAACTAATATCTCATAAACTTGAAGGATATTACATAAGATGTATGTCAACATCATGATAACAAAATGCAAATATTTGGTTGAAGTAAAGTTAAAAGTTATAGTATCTTAATGGAATTGTTTAATTCAATTCAATATACTAAAAGCATAAATATGGAATGCAATTAAAGGCTTTGCTATAGTATGATATAGTTGTCAAAAGAAAAAAAAAGATTACATGACTTTTGTTGTCTATACACAAGTGGCAAAAATACAAATTTAGATAACATAGATTATCCTTATTATATCATGTTGGTTAAATCAATATAATGAGAATCACAGAGCTATATAGAAGGATAGATATGTATTTGGTAGGATAACAATTCATATGTATTAAATGAATTATTGTGTAACATCCCGTTCCTATACTAAGGGATAGAACCCTAGATGTCGGTAATGAAGAAAATATCAATAAGAGATTAGAAAAGGACATCTCATGCTCATGCATAATGTCAGTATACATGTATTTGAATTTGATTGTTGCACACATGAAAATAATTGTACATGCATTCACGAATAATTTCAGGTATAATCGAATTATGATATGATACTATAGAGAATTTGTGAAATTGTTGTATTGAAAAATTTAATTGGAGAGTGTATTAGTCAATTTTGAATTTGGTGAATTTTAGGAATAATTCTAGAAATTATTAATTACTATTATTGGACTAGAAAAAATGCCACTTGGCAAGTAAATTAATGTATGGAAAGTAGAAATGAGTGTAATGATATTGAAAAAAAATTTGGGAGTCAACTTCATAATTTTGAGATAATGGTTGTGAAAATTAGAGACAAATTGGAGATAATTGTAATGAAAGGATGAAAGTTATGGAACTAGTTCAATAAGAACTAGTTAATTAGGAAACTAGCCAAGGTCTTAAAGAAATGGACAAGCGTCCAATTCTTAGATACACGTTCTTTCAAACTTAAAAGATCCATCTACTATTTGTTCCTGTCTTAAAAATATCTTCTTCAGGATTTTCCTTCATCTTTCAGAAGCTTCATTTCTTTCAAAGATTTCTCATCCTTGCAATGCAAGCCTTGCTCTCATCTTTCGCTTACTATATCTTTTTGTTATCTCATTCACTATCACTAAAATATCTAACCCTGTAACCTCGAACTGTTGATGATCGGGTTCTATTAGAAAGCTAGGGCTCACATGATTTCAAAGATTTTGGAGCTTTAGACAAGTAAGCAATTTATGGTTCTTTATGGTTGCATAAGATGAAACATGCATCATGTTAGTTATATGTTGAAGTTATAAAATGAAAATGTACATGTGTTGAAACGTGAGTGAATAACTAGAGCATACAACATGTGTTGATATATATATATATATATATATATATATACAAGAATGAGATTAGAGTTGGAGAATAGTTGTATTATGATGTCTGGAGATGAGAAAAAATTGTTTAAAATGAAAGTTGAGAAGAAAAAAAAATAGAGAATGTACAAATAGTTTGAAATGTAGAGAATAGTGAAATGCAGAACGTGAGGAAGATGAATAACTAATATTTGGATTTTGATTTGAGAATTTTGAGTAAACTTGCATATTTAGTGGTACTATGAATGTGTTATGAATGACTTGAATGAGAGTTAAAATGGTAAAATAGAAATGGAGAATGTAGATAGAAGGAAGTGTCGGATTTAATGAAAGAAGAAACACTGATAATGTAGAACATAAGTTAGAGAGGTTAGTATTGGTCCGAAACTTACATGATTAAACTATATTGATCTAGGAATATTTGAAAAAATTGTTTTCATGGAAATTATAGATCTTTCTTTTAACTTTTTAATGACAAAGTTTGAAATTTTTGGAGTTCTAGATTGAAAGATATGGAAGTTTGAAGAGAGGATGTATCGCAACTTCTCTACTATTCACCGAATGTCACGATGGCGATGAAGCACGATCCCAACTTTGGAAGCTACGCATGATCACGATTTTGCAAGTTAAATGGGGACTTTGTTAGGAAAATTGCAATCGTGCGACTTTGAAGGCTAGAGGTTGACGAACACCCTTCAATGTTTTGGCAATATCTTCTCCGTACGACCTCCAAATGACATAAGACTTAGACCATTGGACTCTTACGACATTGCTCTACCTCTCCACCAAAAATCATAGTCATATGAATTGAATTGGGAGAGATTGAGTAATAAACATGAATGGGTCTGACTAGTATGCTCTCACCCAATTTTTGTCTTTACTTTTCACGCCTGTGACTTCTCACCCTCACACCTGTGACTCACTCACCCCTATGATTTTTCCCTCTCATGCCCATGAGTTTAATTGCAATGATTGATGTTTAATTGTCCCATTAAAATATTGTACTCTCCAATAGCTAATTATGGCTTAAATTTAGTTTCTGCACCAGAGAGCATTGTGCAAGCTGAACCATCTTATTTCTTTTGACTATAACTTCTTCTCTAGACCTCCAAATGACTTGATTCTTAAGCCAATATATTCCTAACACATTATTCTATCTTTCCACAAAAATTTTCAGCATTCCAAATTGATTAGAAAAAGTTTGATTGAAGGAAAGTGAGGGAATCTGTTGGAATAGTATGAACTGGTGTTATTTTACTAAACATACTTCGGTATTTTGAATATATATAGATCTGTAGAGTTCCAAATGAGATTATTTTTAATTTGGAGTAAACTATAGACATAGGCTTACAAATTATATGAAGAAGTTGAAATTTGATTCTGCCTCTAAGATGTTCAATTTCTAGATGGAAGTTGTGTATAGTATACTATTTTAGAATGAGAACAGTTCGAAAATGTTTGAAGTATAACTTTCAAATTATTGAACCAAATTGAATGTTTATGTAGAACCTTAAGACAATAGGAAACACTTTTCTAGTAGAGAGTGTTACCAAATTACTTTATTTATTAATCAAAATGATCACGAAAAATTAACCCAAAGATCTGTATTTTTGGAAGTGATATAGGACTGAAATGAGAGTTAGATAATTGTTTGGTATTGTAATGCTATAATTACATCAATGACTAAATTGTTGGTATTAAAGTACCAAAGACATGTGTAAAATGGAGATGAAGTGGTTCATTTGATTAGATTTTTGATTCGAAGAAGAGGAGTAAAGTGTATCTAGTTTAAATGAATGAGAAATTGATAATAAGAGCAAGTAATGCGAGAAAAGAAATGATAAGTGATTGAATTATGAAATGTAAATAAGCATAAGATATGAAATTTGTTAATATACTTGGTATTATCATAAACATACATTATACATAGTTCATATACACACGTGTGCATAAATGAATGCTTATAATTGTGCAAAGTTATTAATATGAGAGTGCAATGTGTATATTGCATAATTTAAATGTGCAGGATAAACGTCCGCATTTAGACATTTCCAGAACTGGGAAACCAATGCTAATCTGGAGCGTATTGTAAGTAGACCTGGATGGTCTTACCTTATTGTTTGTTTCGTTTATGTTATGACTTGATGATTATGAATGAGATGTGAATTGATTGTGTGATTCTGGATAATGAAGGTCTGAGGTTTTTGATGTTTTAAAGTAATATTGAAGTGCTAATTGTATGTGAATGTGATGAACTAAATGCTTCACGACATGAATGTATGATCACAAAGTGTTTCTCAACATAAATGTTGAATACCGGACTAAGGTTCGATGATATATGAAAGTGAATAAGTGATCATATGTGATTGATGCATTTCACTACATGAATGCATGAAAGATAAAGGCAGTTATGACCGAAAGAGTCGTCGAAAAGAGCTTAAAGTTCAGAATGTGGAAAAAGGCTTAGAGCTCAGAAAATGTATAAGAGCGAAAGGCTCATTATGTAAAATGAGCTTGATATCTCCAACGGATACGAGATAGTTATTAATGAGCCCAGTATCTCCAACGGATATAGGATAGTTATCAATAAACCCGGTATCTACAATGGATACAGGACAATTTAGGCACTCGATCATAACAAAGTAACAAATGAAAAGTGGGTCTCATATGCACTTCATATGCATGATATGAATGGTTATAATGTGTTGAATGTAAAATGTGAAATGACTGATTAAGTGTATGTGATCCAATGTGATTATTAGATAAATGATGTGAATTATGTGGTATGAGACTGGGTGAGTCATCGAGGATAGTCACTTACTAAGTTCGCAAAACTCACCCAAAATTTGCAAATATTTTTCAGGCTCAGAAGAATATCCCATTAGACAAACGGGAGTATACTTACTACATTCAAGTAAGAAATAGAGGTCGGGATCAGTTCACGTCTGCATTATATTTCTTTATTTTTCATACTGAATTATATATTCCGCAAATTTTTGTATCAAATTATGTACTCATAAATACCATACAATGTGTATATGAATGATATTGTAATGTAAAGACATTATGTCTAAAATGTTTTGTATGTGAATTTAGGCCCAAGTGACTAGTGAAATTCTGATGAGTTATGTGCCAGTTGTAACTTTATGTTTGAAAATGTTTATGCGTAAAATGGGTCCGAACTTGATTACTGATTTCTGCATACGTATATGTTAAATCTGAAAAAATTTTACTGAGTTTTTGAGAGTCTGACAGTTCTAGCATGCCACCCTTGTGGGATCCACACTCAGACATCACTCAGGATGTCGGGTAGGCGTCTCAAAAGGGTGGGGTGCTACATATTGATTTAAAACTTTGAAAAGTTTAGTGTGTTTGATGGGCCAATACTCTACCTTATAAAGCATGACAGTCTAATCACTAAACAATAGAACTTACATTTGAGCTTGAGTGGTATCTTCTTTCCTGGTGCATTAGGATACAAAATTTGTTATTCTATGTACATGCATGAGATTATCATACACGTACATAGATTATTATTTATAAATATGAGAAATAAGTGACAAATGTTTTATACGAACTTAATTGACATACTTCGGGATGCTTGGATATGATTTTGATGAGTTAGAATTAAATTAGAAATTGATGGATTTAAATTCGTGATTTGAAGTTAATTATTAAAACTTGGGAGTTTAAGGAGTCAATGTATAAATTGGCTTAGCAGAATTTTTAAATAGTAAGATTGGAGATAAGTGGCACTTTATATTTGTGACAAGTGACCCTTTAAATTTATGACAAATGACATTTTAGACTTGTGACATGTGGAGCTTTAGAATGGTAACATGTGTAACTTTACATATGGTGACATATGTAGCCCTACAATTGGTGACATATGTAGCCGTACAAGTAGTGACAAATATAGGCTTAAATGAGTGACATGTGGAGCCTAAGGGTAGTAACATATGGACCAATAGAAGAAAAATACATGGACCAATAGAATGGTGACACATAGACTAATGAAATGATGACACATGGATTAGTTTGACTTTCTTTGAACTTTTTAGAGAAAATAGATGTAAAAGGCAACATAAAGGGGAGAGAGACGGTTTGCCGTGAGGTTAGAAGAGGGAGAAAAACAAAAAAAACGAGAGAGAGAGAAGGAAAGAAGAAAAGGGGAGAGAAGAGGAGAAGGAAAGAAGTTACCAAGGTAAGTTGAAATCCTAGTTTCAATTTCATATTCCCCTTTTTGATATGTTTTATATACCTTTAGAGCATAAATTTATATAAACTCAAAGATATAGGTCTTAGCTTGAGTTCTACGAAAAGGGCTTGATAAAATAATGATTATAGCTTGAGTTATGTTTGTTTCCCTAATACTACCAGTGATAGACTCCTGTGCAGGAACCTTGTATTATTTCCTAATTTTTTAGGGCTTTAGAGTCCGAATTAGCCAAAATATAAAACATGAAAAATGATTGTTGATTCTTATTAATGCTTCTGTGAAAAGGTTTGACTAAAAGATGTCTTGATAATGATTTATTGTTGTTTGAGCATCGGTTACCAGCCTATTTCTTACCAAAAAAAAAACCAGAATTTGGATGGGTGTTGAAATGAATCACACGTTAATATGCGGCTTATTATACGATATATGAATGCACAAGAAGGGGGGTTAAATTGTGTATTCCCCTTATGAAAATTCTTCGAAAATGTTTTTGTTAAAAAACAAAACTTGATTTTATTCACAAGAACTACTAAAATTCAAAGTTGATCGTATCCTTCAAAAACTTGTTTGAAAACTTAGTAAAATTGAAACTTTGAATAATAAGAGAGATGAGAGTAGAGAGAAGTTGACACAGTAATTTTTATACTGGTTCACCCCAAACCGTGGGCTACGTCCAGTCCTCAGATGTCTT
>JANVCQ010047299.1:0-10987 GCA_025531925.1 Erythroxylum plowmanianum
ATCAGAGGCCACAAAACACTCGATCATAATTTAAGCACTAACAACTCTACACTCATAATACTATGCTCATCGCATCGGTAACGGGATGCTACACACACGGTATTGCAAATTTCTTATACATTTACCTCATTCCCCTCAGACATTGATTTTTGTAACAACTCTTGCATCCTATTATAAAATTAAAAAAACAAAACCAATATTCAATGTAAATATTATTAGTTAGTACTACATAAATAAATAAACTTAAAATTTAAACAAATTTTTATATTTACATAGTTATTTTGCACTTCTTCTCACATCCACCCTTGACCTTCCTTATAGTGAGAGAGTTTGTAAGTGTAATCCTATCACACTATTGTTTATGTAATTCCTTCTCACTTTGTTTAATTAAAAAAACAACGAACAATAATAATATAGTGTTTATTGATATAATTAAAACTTGTAAACAAAGATCTTACATATTCATTTCAGATGACAACAAATGATTTGGAGCCTTGATTGTGATTAGTTTTCATTTATCCTCTGTTGACCTTTGCCATCTCACATTTTTCCTAAATAAAGAAAAAAAGATAGTCATTAAATCATCAAACAAGATTAATGGAAGCAAATGTGAAGGGAAAGAAATCAAAACCTAAACTTTGGGAGGGGACCAATAATCACACAAATTATTCCAATTTTCTAAAGTCATTCGTTTCGGAATGTGTTTCCTTGCCTTCACATCAGAAGGCAAAGATTTGTAATATTGATGTAATCTATAATGATGATCTATAGTCCTTTGTTTCAACAATAAAGTGACACAGTTTGAAACATCAAGGTTGTCGATATTAACAATATTCAATTTCATCTGTGAACAATAAGTAAAAATGTAATTAATCTTAAAATAATTGAAACAATATCGCATATAGTTAAATAAATTGAAAATTTACCAAAACTTTATCCAAAGCATTTTCAAGCAAGTTGTTTTCCTTCAAGAACTTAGCATGCTTTAGGCAATGTAATTATATTCTCGCAATTATCCCCATCTCACTTGACACTTTTACTGATTGGATCTTGCCTAGAGGATGACCTTACGAAGTATCAGTATGTACTGACAACTTGCTGTTCATTGCAATATTCATTCGTTACAACTCACAACCTCTAGTTATACCTCTACCTCTACATCTTTTTCTAATGTTGACATTGGAACCTGACAATAAATGAATAATGATTAAAAAATGCATTAAACATGTAAATATATATTTGAGCATAATTTTATTTGTAAGTGTTCAAGATTACAAACTTGCAAATCGCTCTATACTAGTTGATTCAATATTGATTAAGGAAGAATGAGGTTGTTGCTGACTTGCTTCTTTGGTGGATGAGATCGAATGTTATTCTTGGTTAGGAACTAATTGATCTAGTTGTTGTTGGCTAAAAACAATTTGATAGCTACCATCTTCTTCCCTTTGTTTCTACCAGATGCCATTATATTAGATATCTATAAAAACAAACATAAATTTTATTAACATTATAATATGGTCAATCATTATTACAAACATATATTTAATCATTAACAATCCATATTAACATAACTCAACTATCAACAATTTCCATTAACATAACTCAAACATCAACAATACAAATTAATATAACTCAATCATCAACAATCTATATTAAAATAACTTAAACATCAATCATACGCATTTACATAACTCAATTATCAACAATCCGCATTAATATAATTCAAACATCAACAATACATATTAACATAACTAAATCATTAACAATCTGTAACATTTCTCAATCATCAACAATCCACATTAACATAACTCAAACATCAACAATACGCATTAACATAACTCAATCATCAACAATCCGCATTAACATAACTCAATCATCAACAATCCACATTAGCATAACTCAAACACCAACAATACTCATTAACATAAATGTTACCAGCAATTCATTTCAAACATTATAAAGAACACTTTTATTACCTTCAATTATCATGATCAAGATTTTGAAAATCATCATCATTAATTACATTATAATTTGACTCTTCATCACTATTGTATTCAGTCAAAGTATCATCATTGTCATATAATTCATCCTTAATCGAGTCTTCATCTCTTTCTACGACAATATAGGCTCATACTTCATTTTCTTGTAATACATTGGGATCAACATCTCTCCTATGGAATGATGATATGTCTGCATATTCTATTTGTAGGGCACCATTATTCAACTCCAATTCAATCTCTTGATATACTTCATCATCATATTCACTCATTAGATCATTTTCCCTTTCACAAAAATCAAAGAGATTTTGATGTTGAAACTTTTGAACAACTTTCCAATTGCTGTCAAATATAGTGTTTTTGACGTAGAATGCTTATTTCACTTGACTTGCAAGGAAAAAAGGGTCATTATCATACCATGTGTTACTAACATTGATGCTAGTAATATTGTCATTCACTTTTTTGTCACCAAGATTAAACCATTGCAGTTAAATAGAGCAACCTTTTTTATCCTTGATGTAATGCAACTTTTTTATTTCTGAGATGACACCATAGAAGTCAATCAAATCGTCTTCATGTTGTCCCTTAACAACAATCGTACAATTTTGGCTTCTAAGTCAACTATCACAATCTTTTATATGAAATCTAATTCTATTAACTATGCAACTTGTATATTTTTTCCCTCATATATGAGGCTCACATGTCAAAGCATATAAGGTATCATCGTCTCTTGCAATTTACGGTTATATAATTGTATCATCTGTAGGAAAAAATATAATATAAAGTTAATCTAACCTACAAATTGCCATAAGTTCATAATATTCCATCAATCACTTACTCGAGTCCTAAACCATGATGGGAAGTCAATCTTATGTCTTTCTTCAACATTAACAATCCCTTTGCTTCTAATCTCATCTTTGTGGTCTTTATTTAAAAAAGTAAATAGATGTTAGAAAATATAGGTTGATGCTACATTTAAATATGAAATAATCAATAAGAAGTAATAAACATACTCTATATATAAATCAACTTCTTTACAATTGTTCAAAATATATACCAATGGCCAATTCCATATTTGTCTTTAGTTATCTCTACATATTTTTGTATTCCAACTGGCCTTACTTTTTGGGAGAAAACTAACAAGCCACCGTCCTGATCAAAATCAAAGTTATGTTCTTTTCTATTAAATCTTATCTCCATGTGATTTAAGTATGTATAATAAAACTTCAAGCATTCATTTTACATATAAGTCTCTACAATAATGCCTTCAGGTCGAGCTCTATTACACACATAGCGCTTAGTAAAGCCTAAAATCCTAAACAAAATATAAAACATTAACAATTGTTACTAACTAATAACTTTAAAAAAAAGTAGAAGTTAATATAAATTACCTTTCAATAGGGAACATCCATCAAAATTGAACCGGTCTACAAAGTTTTGCCTCATAGGGTAAATGAATTGCTAAATGCACCATAACATCAAAGAAAAAAAGGGGGGAATACTAGTTCAAGCTTACTTAAATCATAGCTATGTTTTTCTTCCATTTTTTGAAGCTCTTTTACTTTCAGTGTCTTGCAACATAATTTCTTCAAAAACTCACCCAATTATCCCAAAATTACTAACACATCTTTCGGCAAACACCCACATATTCCAACAAGACATAATCATTGCAGAAGTACATAACAATTATGGCTTTTCTTTCATTCACATTGAAACAACAAACAATAACAGATGCATTCCCATAAGGAAACTTGATTGATTTAAGAAATTGACAAAAAAATTTCCTTCTCATTTTTTCACATGTTGTAAAATGTAGGCGGAATGATATATATAATGTCTTCTTTTCAAATGCAAATATTTTCTTATATATATGTCTTCCAAGTCTAATCTAGCATTAATTGGGTCTTTCTATTTGCCATCAATTCCCATAAAAGTACCTAAAATATTATCACATATGTTTTTTCAATATGCATCACAGCAAGATTATGCCTCAATAGTAATTCCTTCAAGTATAGCAAATTAAAAATTATGCTTATTTTAATTCCAATTAAGATAAACAACACTTCGCTTTCGCTTTCTATTACTTCGGTGTTTACCATGTGTAAAGTCACTCAAATGTGATTGTTGGCAAACCATATCATCACCAAATAAGTGCAAAGTAGCTTCACTATATTATATTTTGTCATTAAACAATTTTCTTCTTTGCCATCTATACCCATGTTCTAAGTAATGACTATGTCCTATATAACATATTTTACTTCGTAGCCTAATTTTATGAGTTTGATGGTTACAAATAGGGCAAGCCATAAACCCTTTAGTACTTCATCTATACAAATTCTCATAAGCTGAAAAATCATTTATAGTTTACAAAACAGTCCCATGCATTATAAATGTTTCACCTTCAACAACATCATAAGTTTCTAATCCAACCTCCCATCATCAATTAATGGTTGCATGTATACATCAATATCCTTAATAGGAGTAGTAGATCATGGAATAAGTAAAGACAATAAACTTCTATGGAGGTAAATTGTATAGCCCTATAATTACCGACCATATACTGTAAGAAGTATTCATATTACCGATTGTATTAAATCCATCTAAAGCTAAACCAAGTTGAACATTACGACAATCTTTTGTAAACCATGAAAACTTTCCATCAAAGTCATTCTATGCCATTGAGTCTGCTGGATGACGCATAATGTTATCATTAATGTGTTCCTTTTTATGCCACCTCATATCTATGGTTATTTTTGTTGACATAAAAAGCCTTTGTAGTCGTGTTTTAATAGGGAACTATCTCAAGATTTTATGGGGTATCTTTTTCCCTTTCCCATCATCCACTTTCCACTTTGATGTACCATAAATGGGACATTCTTCAAGATCTTTACATCCTTCCAAAATATAGCACAATCATACTTACACACGTGTATTAATATATATCTTAATCCAAGGTCCCTTAAAAATTTATTTGCATTATGGTAAGATTTTGGCAATTTATGTCTAATAGGTAATGCATCATTGAGCACGTCAATTAACACAATCAAAAGATTTGTTACTTCATTTATTATAGACCTTTAAATGCAATAACTTCATAACAAAAGACAGATGTGAGAATTTCGAGCACCCTGGATAAAATTCTTTTTAAGCAAATTTCATTAAATTCCCAAAATTATCTTCTGTAATACTACCAATTATGTTAGACAAACTAGTATCATTCATAATCTCCATATAATTCCTGTAATCCTCTAACATCTCTCTAATCCCATCATCACCATCATCATTAATATCACAATCTTCTACATCGTTATTATTACTATCATCAACACCTGCATCAACACTTCTACTACCACTTGCTTTAGAATGTTCGCATGACAAATCCATAGAGTTTGGAATTTATCTATGCCTCAAATTAGCAAGTTATTATATATCATATCTTAACTTTGAATGTTCACACTTAAGCAATCTATGAATGGACAACAAATACAACATTCTACACCTATTTGATCTTTTACAAATTGCATGAGACCCTTAACTCCTTCTAAGTATTTAGTGGACCATTTTTGATGAGACATCCAACTTTTGTCCATCTAGCTATAAAATTAAAAAAATTTACTAAATGCAATTTATAACCTAAATAACATAAGGATAAATCAATAAAGGTACAAAGGGAACTAAAGTGGGAAAATAGAAAAATTATCATACAGGGATTTGAAGGGAAGGGATGCTTTGAAGAATATAATTGAAATAAGCATGTAGAAAAGTCAAAACATGCTCACTCTTATAGATGATAGTAAATGAATTTGAGACGACAACAAAAAATCCTAATGAAGTGGACTTTTTTTTGTTTTCAATAATGAATAATCTAGAGAATGAATTGCAATTTAGTTGGTCCTTATGATTTTCTTAAAGAACATGATAAGGTTGGAAAAGGAAATTAAGGTTGCATTATATGAAACCATATATGATGTAACTTATGAATACAATTTCCATAAGATGAACGAGTACATTATTTTTTTCTTTTATCATAATTTGGAAAAATAATTGTATGTAATTCCCGAACTCATCTACATACCAAGTTCTTTATTGGTAGATAAGAAACTAAGAACGTACATATTAGTTACACTATTTATTTTTTGTAGCATAGTTCTTTTTTTGAAAGTTACACTAGAAAAATAGGTTTAAACAAAAAAGAAGTCTTATACAAGCAAAAGAGCAGGACAAAATTACCCAAAAAGGATTAGTCTAGACATTCTACTAACATCATAATCAAAAACAGTAGTTACCGATTCTACTATCTAAAAAAACGAATGCTCTACTCATTTGTCCCAAGCAATTCAAACAAAAGCAAAAAAAAAACTCTGACAGAACTTTCGTCAAACATTTTATAGGCTATACTCAAACAAGCTTCCTAATCCATCTAAGCCTTAATCATCCCATTCTAGATGAATTCACAATCTTCTAAACAACATAACACATTCACCATCTTCATTAATATCACAATACACATTCACTATTTTCCAAATCACAACACACACAAAAAACTACCAAAAGAACACAAAACCCAAACTTGACTATGGAAGCAGAACATATAAAATCACCATAAATTGGATAACTTACCTCGACGGATGATAAACTAAAGATAAAGGATGAAGAAGGAGACGGAAGAAGATGAAGACGGAGAAGACAAACAAAAATGATGAAACACGAAAATGAAGAAGGGCTTTGTTTTCATGTTTAAAATAACATGAAAACAATGTTGTTCGTTGTCTAACAAACAAAGTCATTTTCGTGTTATATTTAAGAGCATTCCAACATTTGGCAGCGATTTCAAAAAAACATCGCCAAAAGGTTAGCCCTTTTGCGACAATCGCAAGGAATCTTCGTTAGAGGCTACACCAAGGTGACGAAATAATAAAAACATCGCCAAAGGATTGACCATTTAGACTGATTTATTAAAGCAGTTGCGAAAGAAATAATCCTTGGGCGACGTTTATGTAGAAGAGTCACTAAATCATGGATTTGGCTATGATTTTATAAATCATAGCCAAATATATATAACAAATTTTATCATCATCATCACATATAGTTCAAATCTCGCACCACTGCAGGGTCTGGGAAGGTCTAATAGAACGTAGTCTTACCCATACAAAGTAGAGAGGCAGTTTTCGGTAAACCCATACGCAAATGTGACATGACATGAAAAAAAAGGTGATGCAGGTTAAAAAGAGTAAAGAAATAAAACTATAAAATAATAAAAATAAAAATACCTTATATGGAATTGCACTCTAACTCGAACGTACTAAAGAGAAGCAAAAGGACTACAAAAAGACAAAATTAAGAAAAAGGAAAGAAATAATAATAATAATAATAATAATAATAATAATAATAATAATAATAATAACAACAACAACAACAACAATAACAACAACAACAACAACAACAACAACAACAACAACAACAACAACAACAACAACAATAATAATAATAATAATAATAATATAGAAAGGTTATAAAAAAAATTTGACTAGTTTATCTGTAGAAGTTAAGTATCTTAAATGCCAAAATCAAATAAGCACAAGAACTAACAATGAGAAATTAAATTGCTAAACAAAGAAGGAAGTTGAAGTGAACAAATAATGCCAAGAATGAAAACGGTAGCATAAGAGTGATGAAGTCGCAATTTAAAAGGAGTAAATAATAATAATACTTGGGGAAGCATGCAAAGAAAGAACTATGGTCAAAAGAGGGCAGCATTGAAGTTTTACCACGCTTGACAAAGTCTAAGCTTCCAGAGAGATTTTTACTTTGGAGGCACGCAAGTGACAAAGTACAATGAGCCTAGATAAGAGTGCGTCTAAAGAAAAGACTTTAGAGAAAAACTATATATGATGAATTTGGTTAGGAATGAATCTAAAGGGGACGCCGTGTACTAGAAAAAGTTGCAAGTTAAAAATTGGATTACCAACGACTTCTACAAGAAAAGAAAGATTTCCTTTACGTGTTAGTAGTATCAACACTGTCGCAACAGTAGACTTGTTAAGAGTCTCAAGCAAGCTAACAGAAAAGACGCATGATGTGCCAAAACTCTACAAAAGTTGATATATGTTCGTCGAATGCAGTGTAGGTACCCAAGCTAGCTTCACTGTCCCCTACCGACAGGCATGATCGATTGGAATAGGAGTTGCATACAAAGCATAGATGAAGCTCCCAGGTTAGCATACACAACATCCATGTCAATCGCTAGCTCTCTCAACAAATGCAGCACATAAAAGTGTAAGTTAATCTACTATAGAAAAAACTAGAAAACTCAAACAAAACAACGGGAGCTCCTTAAGGGTAGTTGACTCATAATAATAAGTAAAAGCTAGAGAAGAACGTTCCTATCTGGTAACCTGCATTTACAACCGATTATCAAACACTTACATAGTATCACAATAGTAGAGAACAAAGAGCAGCACGTAAAAAAGACAACAATGCAAAAATACTTGGGTTTTAGTGGTGGTGCGTAAACAAGATGAAACACCATAAATTAAAAAGGAAGGATTATAGAACATGTATTAGAGATACCAGCAATGCAGTAGACAAAAGCAAAGATCATTCACTTTCTCTCATTGTCATCTTCCCTTAAATTCATTCCATTGTCAACCATATCTACTAGAACCTCCTTCTATGGCTTGGAATTCACAGGAATCAGAGTTGCTAGCTGCAAACTCTCTATTGTCATTTTCTTCCATAAAAATGAAAGCCTTAATGGTGGACTGGGTCATGATAAATTGTTGTAGTAAAATCTAGTCATTTTCTTAAATTATATAAAATAGTATAGATTTATATATAATAAATAAAATTTTGTGAAACCACATAAAATTGTCAAATCATATATTTTAAAAGAGATAAATAAAAAATATAAATTTATGTAATATTAATTAATTATGTGTTTTTATTTTTATAAATTTTTAAATAATATTTTTGTTAGCTAAATTTATTTTTAGACTTACAATCATTGTTAATAATATTAAATTTGATTTTTAAGAATATGATATAAGTATTTAATATTGATTTCCATTTTTATGTTATATACCACATCTTTTTATTATATTGCAATAAATATAAGGTAATTAATGTAATGATATATGAATGTATAAATAATAATTGTAATTAGTATAATGATTTATGAATATATAGATAATAGATAAATTTTGTCATATCTTACTTATCTATTTAATCATAATTCTCTATTTATTATGTTATATAGAATTTATATATTATAAATAATTTCTATAATATATAGAGAATAATATATAGGAATAGGGTTTGGCAATGAATTATAAAAATCATCGCAAAAGTAACCCACAACAATTAACAAAGCAAAAAAAAAATGACAACGTTGCTATAAGTAGCAGACAAGCTAATCTATCTATGATGGCGTTTTATAAATAAGGTAAATAAATCCTTCCCAGCTGAAAGAGTCTATAGATGCTTCCTGATTAAGGCTAAACCATCAAAGGCGACCTTCTTCTCCGAGCTGGTCAAGTTGTCAGGTATGGGTTCCTCTATCTTGCTTCTTGTCTTTTCTTCTTCTTTTTACCTTTGGTCGTTGTTATGCAATAGGTAGTCAATAGCTTTCTATTGTAGGAGTCACAGATCACTCTCATCCTAGGTGAAAGCTAACCTCGACATATGAAATTACTTTATTCTTTTATACTTACTCTTCTTACTTAATGCAAATTCCCAGCTAATAGTTAGAGATCATAGGGTCTTGTGTAGGAGAGATAGCTTCAATCCCCAATCCTCATTTAATTCTTCAAGTAAGTTTATTCATCTACTTGGATTTCCCGCATATGTTTTTTTTGTGATTTCGGCATCTTATTGACTGCCTACGATTACCCTTTCGATTTTTATACTTTGTTCCATTTTGAATTCCATAATTATACCTCTCTCCATATGTAATGAGGGTGTCGAGGGATCCAACTCCTACATAGTTAGCCTCTTTTTATTATAATAGTGGCTTTAGAGGAAAGCACACATAATTCTGCATCCCCTAAACATAGTACATACATAGTTAACATGCTCAACCTTATCATATATAGTTGTCTCATTTAATAGATCACAAAATTAACATTAATAGATTATTGTAACAAATTTGTGGGTTGTGATTTATGTTTGGAATAGACAATGTAGAAAAGTATTGATATTGTGTGTAATAAGAACTTTCTTTTCACATGTCAATAAGTTATATACTCAATTTCAACTAGTTATATTGACTTATTGATGCCCATTAATAATCTTAGAAGTGTGTCAGATGTGAAAAAACATTCAAATAAGAAGTCTTCTATTCTTAAAAATATAAAATCACTTTTTAATCTGTGGCATGTGCTTTAGGTTTTATTTATCATTAACTGTGAGTGGCAAACATAGAATGTGCTTATGTAGGGAATTTTTCAATAGTTAAAAAATTCAATTTTGATGATCTTTACTTCTTCTGCAAATATTTTGTTAATTGCATATAACTTCATATAATTTTTCATTTCCTTATTTGATTGTACACTATGCTTCTATATTGCTTATATTTATAACTTGTTTTGTTTCTATTGACTTTTTAGAATAAAACTGTTAATATAAATTCATTGCGGAAAGTTGATGTTGTTGGGCCCCGAAAATTTTTTTATTATTTTATTTATTATTTATTCGTTTACTTTAATTACTATTTATTTTGTTTTAATTGTTTTAATTATGTGTATATATAAATATATACTTTTATTGGGTCTTGGAATTAGCAAGTATGATTGGGAGTTAGAATTTTGAGATTAAAGTGAAGGATTAGAATGAAGGTTGGAAAGAATGGGCTTTAGAGGTTAATGGAATAAAAAGAAGGAGGAGAGCCCAAAAGCATTGTAAGTTATAAGGAGAGCTTAAAACTACGTAGTTTTGAGTAGGCTTTAAAGGGAGAGCAAAAGAATTAAGTCATTAAAGGAGTAGAAGCAAGTGTC
>JANVCQ010047315.1:0-10984 GCA_025531925.1 Erythroxylum plowmanianum
CTCAAAGGTTGTAATTTGGTTTGAAATGTTATTAAAGCTTTGTAAAACTCATCTTTTGGATATTAATGAGATATGGAGGTCTTTGTTCCAAGTCTTTCGCATTGAATCATTTAGAAGTTTGCTTGAGTTTACTTTGCTGAGTTTTGGGATGGGTTGATTAAATAAAATGAGAGAAAGTTTCAAGTTTGTTCACGGTGGGCTGATGGAGGCGTTCGTCGTGACGAGTCCGTGTGCTCGCCGCAGCGAAGCCGCATGTTGGGTTCACAGCGGCGAATGCTGCTTCGCTTGCCGCGACGAGAATCCTTTTGTTCGCCGCGGCGAGGGCTTACTTGCTCGCCGCGGCATAGCCGAGAGGGTTCGCCACGGCGAGACATCACACGCCGCGGCGACGCCCCCTTGTGCTTCCGAGGGATTTTTTTTTCTTTTCTACTTCTTTTAATTTATATGTTTCACCTCACGCACCAAGCACCGCGTTTCCATGTCCGATGTTGGGCTCCGGAAATGAGGTCCAACACTAAGTTCCTAGGCCATTTGTCACTTGATTTTACTATCATATGTCACTCAATTTATAGGCTTAGTCATCCTAAATTTCCACCTATCAATAGTCTTGCCACTTGAAATTTTTCCTAGTCTAAATGTACATTTTAATCCATTAATCTTCCAATTATGACAAGTAACTCCAAATTACGAATTGTAATCCATCAATTCTTTTTATTGGTAAATCAAATTAGAAATGCTCAATCATGTCACAATTATTTAGAAACTTTCATACCTCAGAATATGTCAATTAAGTGAAATTTTTCTAAATCAACATTGATATGTGTGTATGCTCATATTATGCATGTGAATGAAATTATAAAATCATATCCTAGATGCAGAAATTCATTCTAATATGATGTAATTCAATAATCTAACACTTTAATCACTCAGTAGGTTCAGAAACTGGCTATTACATAGTTTCTATATAAAAGATCGGAACTTCTATCGTTTAAATTCAAAATGTAATTTGTAATAGACAAAGTTCCACGTCCTTAAACTTAGGGAAAGAATCAGGGTGAAATCATTTATAAGCTAGGTGATGGAATCTCTACTTCTTGTGGACATGATGACTAGTCAATGGAAGGCCTTTTAAATGCTTTTAAGGAACATTCATTTCTTTAAAACGTGATAGTAGATAATGCCTCGAATAATAAGGATTTTTCTACAATTATATTATTGACCTGCAACTCCTCACTTCATTTAAATCCAAGCCTTCAAATCACCTGAGGTTAAAATGATATTATAGAATGGAAAATTAATCATTAAGGGACTTTTACCAATGAATCTTGTAGGAACTTATTGAGAAATCATTAGACTAGTTTTATTTCATAAGGCATAACACAAAGCTTACTTTATGTTATGGCTAGATTGCAAAGGGAGACAAAGGACTATGGATAAGATAACAAGATTTATGAACTTTTTTAACACTCAAGTGCTTTTTAATCTAGAACTCCTCTTTGTTAAATGCAAGTTCTCTTTATAAATTTGAGGTACATTTATAAGGTTGTGCAATATGAATACACTAACTATCAAATGGAAAGATTTCATTAGTTGGCATTGCAAGAATAAAAGGAGTAAGGACGAAGATTAACTAATATTCAAGTGATCTCTCAACAATATGATTTATAGAATACCGATTGAAAGGAACTTTACAATTTTTCAAAAGATATCTTAATAGGAGCATAGTTTCCTGAACTTAAATAAGTCAATTCCTAAGAGAACAAATAATAACTCATTAATTGCATCTGACATGCAGTCAGGCTTTGGTGACAAAACTTCACTTTAGAAGCTTGATCCATTTTTACCAAAAATTAGATGGTTCATGGAAGTTCTAAGCTCTTTTTAGGTTTACTATAGCTAACAAAGTTCCACTGAATTAAATATAAGGACAGTTAATCTTCAAGAAGTTCAATGAATTAAGTTATTTTATAATGTTATGGTCAAAGACTTGCTCTTCCTTTACCTTATATTTAATTCCTTTTTTAGTGCTGATTTTCTTAGTAGTTTTGCTACTGCTGCAGTTTTATGATATGACAACTTTGATTATTACTTTTTTTTCAATTTCAACCCTTATTTTTATTAATATAATTAATTTAATTTATCAAAAAATTAATTCAAAGGAAGAAGTAATCAATGTCATATAAGTTGCCTAATTTCCATAATCAAATTATACAACCTAAAAGAAAAAAAGGGAATCACATATTCAATATCCAAATAAAGTGTACTTACTTGCACTTTTTACAGCTCATAAACACAAAATAAGAAGTTGGACATGTGAGATATATTAAAACAATATTAAGAAAAAAAGGATCATATCTAATAATTCAAACCATAAATAGATTGAAATAACAATTTGTCATATTTATAGCCATTGTCTATATGTGGTCAATATACAATAACATAAATCATAATGAAAAAAATTGTATAACCAACTGAATGGTCTGCCACTAAATTTAAATGTTGTCAACATTACTTTGTTTATAGTTCTCTTAACTATCTTCCTCTATTACTGTTCCCTAAGTCTTATACATATCTTAATAGTTTGTCCTTGAAAACTAGTGCAATTTTTTTGACCCCTACTTGCATCAATATGTTTCTTTCATTTGTTTCCTCTAAACAATAAGCACAACACTTGCTTAATATGAAATTTTTTTGCACATGACAATGAATCATATGTTACATCTTGTCAATTTAATGAAGTTTGACATACTTGATACTAGATACTCTTATTGAGTTAATGAATATTTAATTTTACAAAAAAATAATGAATTGCCTCAATTAATGCTCATTAAAAATTAATTTTTCCTATAATTATTCCTTAATAAGTTAAAGTTAACAAAACTAATAAGTATAACAATTTAATTTGCTCCCTTACTGTAGATTTGTACATTTTCCTTAATATACAAAACATAAAAGAACTATGAAAGCCTAGGAAATAAAAGGAAGTAAATTATGATAACTGATACTTCCCTAAAAATAAAAGGCTTTATAATTGTGTTATGAGTAAGTACAAACTAGTAGTAGGTATAGGTATTATAATCCAATAGTAAAAGAACTTCAAAACACACTTAAACCCATAAATTTAAGGCTTCTTTTACCTTAAAGCATAAACAAAAATCAACTAAACATATAAAAACAAATGTTAAAGAAACTTAGGGATACTAAATTAATAAAAAAAATGGCCTAAATCATTAGGTTGCCTCTAATAAGCACTTATTTATATGTTTATTATGAAAGGACCCATCCTAGAGTTCCTCTTTTGGAACCCAAGCGGAGGCCTCTCGGTGACCCCACGGTAGCCTTCCAGTCAATATCTGACTCGATCGAAGGGTTCCCGTAAAGCCAAGTCATTCAACTATTTAAATTTTTTATACTTTAATAATTAAAAGCGTGGAAAATAGTGGGAACCTGTTTCATTTTATCGAAAATTTAGGCAGCATAATGACTGCATTTTGACATTCCCAAAAATTTTAAAATCCTTGTAAAATTTGAAAACACTTCTATATTCACACCAATTTCTAAACTATAAATCTTAGACTTTAAGTCCACTCGCAAACAACACTCGCAAACAACCCAAAAAAATAATTCTCAATAATCACTACAATAAACTTTTAAAATCTAAAACATATTCATGCATTTCATTTAAAAGCTTTCATAAACATCCACTCTTTACACAAATGTACATAGCAAAATGACACAAGCATAGCAGCACCCGACAATACAACTAATCTTGAGGCAGAGTCCTAATTACTTCAGCACTTGTATGCACACCTAGGGTGGTTTGTTTAAAAAATATGAAAATAAAGGTGAGCTAGATGAGCTTAGTGAGTGTAATAGGTTTATAAAAAAAATTGAACTTTTTATAACAATATAACTACAATATTCCATACAATCGTAAAGCTCATAGTAAAACATTTTCCATAATAATTTATTTATGCATCATCAAATCTAGTAATAACATAACATTTCTCAAAACACAATTTCAAATTTTTTCAAAAAACTATTTCAAAATGCTTTTTGAAATTAAACTCATCATATAAAAGTTTCCACTCACATTTTCCCTAATTAATAAACTGTGGTGGCAATGAGTTTTTTGAAAACTTTCATAATGAAAAATAAACCATTTTCAAGACTTTCCTTACTCAACAGAGCCCACCACAAGTTTCTTTACCATACGATACACTAGGCATAAAGTCACGGAGCTGGTTCTGCATAGCTTACTAGTGACTAGTTAACCACTATTTATGGAGCTGGTTCTTCATCGCTTACCCATAATAGGTTAACCGCTATGAACTGGTAGTTACAGAGCTAGTTTTGCATCGCTTACCTGTAATAAGTTACAGAGCTGGTATTTTATCACCTACCTATAACTGGTTAACCACTATTTATGAAACTGGTTTTATATCGCTTACCCATAATAGGTTAACCATTATAAATATATTGGTATACAAACATGTATAAAGCCTAGTGGGGTACTATAAGCAAAAGCAACTCCCAATCATATAAAAGTTAACTTTCAAGTTAAAACTCATATATTGCTAAAGCAAAATCTTATGCTAGCAATATTCACTTATAAAATATCATTTGCACAAAAATCAATATAAAAATTCATTTCATAATCAAATGAAAATCATTTGAACAAACTCAATTTCAAGTACACTCATATGTCATCAATTCTTTTGCAAAGAATTTAGTAATATAAAACAATTAAAATATGCTCATATTTTTACACACTTATCGTAAAGCACACTCAGACATTGAGTGTCTCTTCTTTAGCTACACAAAAGGCATTTATTTCCAAATTAAAAAATATGCATTAAAACTATATATTCAGTTTAACCGAATTAGAGTTTTGTATCTAATCATGTAGCATGCATACCAATCATATTTCTGTTTACTTCTGTAAGCTATCTTATTGGTCACTGTTTCTAAATCTAACTTCAAAAGTCACTTAAATGTCATATTTTATCCATTCTATCTTACCAACTCCATCAAAACACAATCTCAACTAATTTAATTCACTATATCACAATCATATATGATGAGTCACGGTTATGACCCATGTCCAGAATCCATACCTCCATTTATTCCTTAAATTTTGCATAGTAAACGTTCAAATTAGGTTTTGGCCAGGGTCTTCTAGACATTTGTTTCCCTATGTCTCTAGTTTCTATGTCATTAGAAATCATGTCATTTTAACAATCATGAAAAATGTACCAAATATCACAATATGTTTCAACACAGCGGCAGTATCAGCTTACCATTTTCAATCTCAAATTTCAATATCATTCATCCAAAATTAGTCTAGGTTTTTGTTGTAGAGTTTTAGTACTATTTCTTAGATTTCAGCTCCACAAAGAATCACCCAATTTGGAGGTCTTTAAGCCGAGTTATGGACAAAACATTGGGACTAGTTCAAGTTAACCTAAGACAGAATCCCACTACACATTGCTCTCTTGTCATATTCAACTAATTCTATACAAAGAAACATCAAAGTCAAGACAACATTGATCTTAAACACATCCATCTCACTCAAGAAAACCCATAAAAATTAAAAATTTAAGCTAGCAAACTTGCCACTTTTTTCTCTAATCTTTTGAGTATTTGATGAATACTTCAAGATTTCTCCAATCACCATCAAATTCCATAAAAAATGATACCTCTCTTCTTCCTTTTCACCTTGGCTGAATTCTCCCTCTTTCTCTCTTCTTTTCTTCCTTTCTTTCTGGTTCTCACGAATCCTCCTTTCAAATGAACCAATGTTGTCTTCTTTTGCCTTTTTATACTACTTTAATACTTTACACATGTCATTTTCTTATTAAACATCTTAAATGACTCATCATCATTTAATATAATGTCTTAAACCATATAGAGTCTTGTAATTGGTCAATAAATGTGATTCATTTAAAATTTATCAATTAACTTTATTTATGTAGAAAGACCAATTTGCCCTTTCATGGATTACTACACTTATAAACCAGATTAAATTCCGAAAATATTTCACAGCCATCTCACCATCAAATTGACCATAGGATACTTCAATTAGGAGCAATACTTAGGAATTAGGTGCCTCAAAAATTTTAAATGGGTTTAAAATCATCAATACCCATTATATTCCAAAAGGGGCATTTTAGTTCAATAATTTTGGATTACCAGAATTATATCCAAACAACCTCTGCTTTGACCTGTTTTAGTTCCTATAGACTCCAATCCTAATTCTAGAGCTTTTCATCATATTTTGAAATTACTTGATTCGGTTGCCTGATCGAATTTTCTGATTGAATCCGAAAATTACTAAATGTCATCAAATCATTCGTATTTTACTCAAAAGTATCACCTAAATCTCCAAAGCACATTTCACTACTTTTAATGCTCATTCGAACTCATTCCGTGGCATTTCGAAGTTTTCAAAAAATTTTGAGAAATTTTCGATCAAGTCAAGAACCATCTCTGGTCTATTCGTGATGTCTGTTATAACCTTAATAATACATTTAAACACTTAAATTACTCTAGTATACTATAAATAGAGCATACTTTATAAAATGCATATACAACACATTACATAGTGCAATCACCAAACTAGGATATTACATATTAGATAATTTCAAATCATAAGCTTATTAGCCTCTAAATATGACACATGTTCTAATATAACAAGGTTATCCATCTCTTGTTCTTCTCCTTGATATGAGAAATTTCGATATCAACCAAATCTTTAGAGAAATAACTATCATCTTTATCGTGTTATTATCTTATAGCTATAAATATCTAAAGACATATTTCCTCATCTCCTACCCTTATGATTAAGTTCTCATTTCGGAAATATATAATAACTTTACCAATAGCTAGGAAAGGTCTTCCTAAGATCAAGAAAGCCTCTAAATCCCTATATAAAAAAATCACAAAATCAATAACAACGATCAACTTGTAAAACTTAACCAAAATGTTGTTTGTAATGCCCTTTGGATATTTAGTATGCCTGTCCACGAATACTCATCCTTGTTAGTTTAGATTCACCTAACCCTAACTTTTATAATGTTTTTAGGATACTTAACTAACCTTTCATACAATTTGATTTTGTGCTTAGCTTTTGAACAATACTAAAGATTAGTCTAGTGAATATGAGTATCATTCCCACAAGGACTACAATTACTAGTCCTAATTATCTTTATATTATCTAGTCTAACAAAGAGAATGATATATTTAAAGGTATAGTTAACTAAACTAAAATTACCAATCCAAAATAACAAAACAAAGAAACCAATAAACTTAAGCAACCAATTGATAAACAAGACACATATGTAAATTTGGCTGATACAAATTTCTAAGTTTTAAAACCAATTCATCGAACTTTCATCCCTAATAGAACTTTGTTACTCTAATTCATATAGGTATTTAGGTCATATTTGCATTCATTTTGCAAATTCATTCATTCATTTTAGTAGCATTTTTAGGTTAATTTATTTCTTTTCATTGAATTTGTTATTTATTTTATTTTTCTGATTTCTTCGTAGAAAGTATGAAATTTGGCTTCAAATTAGACCTAAGAAGTTGCCACTACAATAGGTCAATAGAAAAGAACAAAACGATAGCACAACAATAAGTTAGTAGCAAATAGACAGCAAACCCAAAACACCATCAGCAAAGACAGCCAAAACAACACAGCAAACAAGCAGAATGCACAGCAGGAAGAAGCAAGGGAGAATAGGCAGCCAATCAGCAGAGAGCAAAAAAAAAGACACATAAGTAGAGAAAGGTCCAAAACGAAGTGGACTGGAGACGTTTTAAGACTTTAGAAATATAACTATGCCAGGGTTTTTTTTGAAAAAAAGGGAGACATTTGGGAGGATAGAAAAACGTTTTAACGTTTCAAGTTTTAACTTGGAGGAGACATACACGCTGCAACTCTAATCTAATGCATAAAGACAAAAAGAAATAGGGACACAGCAGCTCCAAGGCTTGACGCACGAAGGGACACAGTTGTAAAGGAGACTTGACGCATGGAGTGGGACCTGACAAAAAAAACACGCAGATTGGGAAAAGAAGAAAAGTTGCAGGTGAGAAATAATGGTGCTGCAGCTGTGAGATCATTTCCCAAATCTGGGTTTTTTTATGTTTATGTACAAGAGTCCCCTGAGTTCTTCGTTCCTTACTCCCCTAGTGTCTATTTTCCTTGTTCTGATATTTATTTTGTTGAACATGAGCATGAGTGAGTAGATTTCTTATTGGGTTTTAAAGATGGGATGTAATTTTTGAATTTCTACATGATTTGATTATGGATTTTATTCCATAAAATTGATTCGTGGCTATTGATTCTTATTTTGGGTATTATTGTGCTTGTTATGTGTTAGTCCTCACATAATTTGTGTCGAAATTATCAATTAAAGAATTGAAAGGTGAAAATCGATTATGGAAAACCAAAATTAAGAACTTGTAGGTTTAGACCTAGATATAGGCAAAAAATCTATGAGAGGAATTACCAACTAGATAAAAATCTTAATGGATTTCAGTTAATATCATGAGTCACGATAGTCGGGATTGATTTTAAGTACGATACTTCTTTAACATCTCGATAGAGAAGTATAGACAATTTAGATTTAGTTTCCTTCAAAGTCTAGGGATTAAGATTATTGGATAAACTAGAAGAGAATAATTAGAAGTCGATCACGAAACCAAATTTGAAACCTGACTTTTACATATCTGATTTATTCCTTACAAACTCATACTGCATAAGTTGAGCGGTAATTCTGTTTAACTTAGGATTAGTTTTAGCAATTCATTTATTAATTAATTTCTCAATAATCAACATTTGAGTGATCAGCCTAAATAATTGAATGAATTTAGCCTAGTAATTGTTCAATAAATCCTTGTGGATCAATACTCATACTTCCCTATTTACTTGCGTGACACTTACTTGTGGGGCCTCGAATACATTTTAGCGCCATTGTCAAGGAGTTTCCTTTGGGCAATATTAGGCGATCAATTGTTTGGTTACTTTGGGCACTTATTTTTCAATATCATTTTGTTATTGCTCATTTTATTTACTTTTTCTCATAGCTTATTTCTTCACTCAGAGTATTCTTTTTTATTTTTTATTTGCAAGTGATTCCTTCTATATATGAGACATTTTCATAATGTAGAAAACTTTTTATTTGATCCAAAAATTGAAAAGACCGCTAAGGCACTATAAAAAGCTACGAAATAGCAAAGAGTACAAGCTATACAGAGTAACCCGCAAATAGATCAACTGAACCTATTGATACTACAAGTGAACAAGTAATGGCAGAAAAAATGAAGAATGGTGAGCAAAATCAGAGAACCATGCGGGACCATGCCATACTAAACTTTGAGAATTACCAATCGAGCATCGTGCATCTCCAGTTACAACTAATAACTTTGAACTGAAGACCAGACTTATGCAGACGGTCCAATAGTCCCAATTTGGAGGCATCCCTTCAGAAAATCCCCACGTTCATTTGGAGAAATTCATTTAGATATGTAGCATGTTAAAGCAGAATAGGTTATCTAATGATGCAATTCGCCTCATATTATTCCCTTTTGCCTTGACGGATCGTGTAAGTGAATGGCTCTACTCTCTACCTCCAGGGTCTATAACTACGTGGCAAGAGTTATCCCAAGCTTTCCTAACACAATAATTTCCCCCAGGAAAGACCGCACAACTGATGGGTGAAATGCATTCCTTCCTACCGAGAGAAGATGAATCTATGTATGAAGCATAGGAGAGATTCAAGGAACTACAAAGAAAATGTTGTCACCACAAGATTCAAAAATGGATGCTTATGCAGATTTTCTACAACGGGCTTTCTCCAGTTATGAAAAGTGCTATAAATGTAGCTGCAAGTGGAGAATTCATGGCAAAAATTGAAGATGAAGCTCATTCACTCCTAGAAATGATTGCTCAGAATAATAACCAATGGAGTGGAAGCAAAGGGCATTTAAAGCAAGAGACTAAAAAGATTGCAGAAATGTTTGAGGTTGATGTGTTATCCATGATGAACACTAAATTTGAAGCCCTAACAAAGAGAATGGATAAGATAGATAAGGATAATGTGATTGTAGCAAGCAGCATACAACCTATACATGAATTGCAGCAATTTGCACAACTTATGTACAATTTTCAGGTTTATAAACAAGACATTGCGGTTGAGCAAGCTAATTTAGTGGGTAACCATAGAGCTAAACCGCAAGGGGGAGCCTTCTCCAAGACATACATTCTTGAGTAGAGAAACCACTCCAATTTCTTTTGGTCCCAACAACCCAGACAGCCATAAAATTTCTCAAACCAGTCCCATTACTGTTGGGACCCGATCTCGGGACCGGACCCCCAACCAGAAAACGGAAACACATATCGAAAAACAAAGCAAAACAAAAGGCTCAGATCCTAAACCCGAAAGTGGGCTGAAACAAATGCGAAAGAAATCGGACAGCGAAAGCATATCGGGAAGCGAAAGCATATCGGACAGCGGAACCAAATCGGAAACGAATGAATACGAATCGAAAGTGGAAACGTAAAGCGAAAGACGAAATAAGGAGGCGGAAACAAAATCAATCAAAAACATAAGAGAAACAGAAGTCAGATCGGAATCAAAGCGAAACACAAATCGAAAGTATCGAATCAAAACGAATCGAATCAGAAAATCGGATAACAAACTGCGGAAACAAAATCGAAATCGGAATCGAACTCAATCGAACTGAACAACTAATTTCCGACATCCGAGAACAAATATCTTAGAAGACTATCGCGTTGGAAACCTTAGACTAAACCAACCAGAATCCGGTGCAAATTTTTTTCTTTTCTTTTTCATTTATTCATCTTTATTCATCATCATACAAACGCAATTTAATTTCCCTTTTTGGAAATTTATCCTTAATCAAAACTCAATTCATATAATTCTTCTTAATTCATCATTCCTCATCTTTTAAT
>JANVCQ010047419.1:0-10977 GCA_025531925.1 Erythroxylum plowmanianum
GACAAATTATTTTGTTGCTATAAATACTTCTTTAGCAATCATATAATGTGGTTGTTGTAAAGAAGTCATATAAATTTAGCAACCAAATTTATTGGTTGCTAATGGAAAATTTGAAATACTTGGAGTGATCACTCAATAGTTGGTTGTTAATAATAATTTTCTATAGTGATCATTAAAGTTGTTGCTAAAATTGTTAAGTTTGATCGTTATATTATTATCCATGAATTGTAAATTTTAGTGACTATCTATAGCGACCAAGTATTGATTGGTCAGTAAAAAATATACGTAACTTATATATTGCAACCAAATAATTTTTGATTGTAAAATATATATAATTAGCAACCATTTTACTATAGTTGCTGAGAATTTGGTTGCTAAAACCAAATTTTCTTGTAGTGTGACCAAACTAAGAATACTCAATGATTAATATTTCCTATGAACTGTCAACTGGAATATTTTTATAAGGATTTAAATGTATATTTTTCCTTGGACTTAAGATCATCATAGTAATCAATATGTCACTTATTATGTTTTGATGTTGGACACTTAGCGTGTAAAAATACTAATTGAATGATCATTGGATTAATTAAGTATCTATCTGATTAGTGGTGAGTCAATATGAGATCCATCAACTCTAGGTAATGAGTTTGAGCTCTATATTGTCATTGATCTTAATGGTTGTTTCAAGATTTTAGTCAGGGTAATTGAATAAGTGAGGAAAAAAAGTTTCTTAATTCATTCACCTATCATTAATGCTCGACATATAGCATAGTTGATTGTTTAATAGGGTTTGACAGTTAAACCATACTAAAGGATAATCCGAAGTTGTAATAATAGAAAGTAATAATACATTATCCTTAACCAGGTTCCATCTTTATAAAGTTGTTACTTCACACTATCCGATCGTTGAAGAGTGTTGTTAGACGTCAACCTTGATTAGTAATTAATTGGGTCAATTACTAACGGCTTAATAATGAACCTATATGATCACACACTTACAAATGTAATATTTCCTATTTATGACTATTTAATTTATTATGAGATAATTTATTAAATAATATATACAACATATTATTATTTTTTGTTAGCACAGAAAATATAATTAATGTTGAAAATTCTTTTGTTCAAAATAAAAGAATAAAATAAACTAGTTTTATTTTATTTCATTTTATAAATAATGATAATAATTTAGAAAAGGCAAAAAGCGTCATATTGTAAAAGGCCTTGTTGGTTTTGTTTTTGGCTTTACGTTTAAACAAAAACAAAATGAAGTGATGCTGGTGATTTTTTCAAATTATGAAAAAATGTTAAAACATTTGTAAAGAAGATAGAGTGAATATAGATACTCTTTCATTTTTGGTACATTGAAATCAATAAGAGAAAAGAAAATAAAAGAAAATTATATTCTCTATTTTCGAAGAAAGAATTCTTCAAATTTAACCATAGTCATATCAAGTATTAAAAACGAGTTGTATTTTTGGTGTAGAGTGCATAGAGACTTCGTATTTTTAAAGATTTATTGTCGATTAATCCTCATAAATTTTAAGTATTTATAATTTGCCAGCTCGTGCTATGAATATGATTATTAAACACAACAAATAAATTTAAGATTGCAACAACATTTTTGTTATCTGTTGTGCATGTAATCCATCAATTGATATCAAAGTCATTTACGTTCACATTATACTTGAAAAATGCCAATGTAATGATTTGCGTATCCTGTTGTATTAGTTGTTTTAACACATGAAAGTTGTTTATTTAATATGTATAAGATCATCTTGACTTCACCTTGAAATTGGTTTCGCATAAAATGGAAAACTCATTAAATACATTTGATAGATGTTTTTTTTTTTCATATTTCCATGGAAAACTCATTAAAGACTTTTGTCAGATGTTGTACGCATGGTTTAATACAAAGTTTCTAAAAGCTTTTGGTTAAAAGCTTTTGACAGATGTTGTCTTTCCATGGAAAACTCATTAAAGGTTTTCAACAGATGTTGTACGTTCAAGAAACAAATAGATGAAGTTGTTGTTTTCAAGTTTTTTTAAAAAACGTTAAAAACCTTACAAAGAGAAGAGAGTAAGAAGACGTACTCTTTTACTTGGTCCAAACGTTGGAATTGAGATCATATGGCTCTGGTCATCAGCACCTGTCGTGAACCGTTCCTTCTCTTCGTTTGGGTTTAGCCTTATTTGGTTTTTCCTTATGCTGTCACGACATGCATTCCCATATAGTCCATCTATTTATCTGTTTTATGAAATTAGATGGATAAATGTTTGTTACATTACAATTTTCTTGTATGAATGTTGTTTGAAAATGTGACATGATCACTAATGTTATTAAAATTATTTTAATAACATGAAATCTTGACCCTTTAAAAATTATTGAGTTTATTTTGATATAATATATGATATTTTATCAAAAAGGATTTTTCATCAAGTAGATAATAATATTTTTTTTTTATTTACAACGAATGACTTGATAACCAGGTGACCTTTAGTTCAGAGACAAATAATATTTTCTATTGCATATGATGCATGTATGAGGAAACATTGTTTAATTTGGTACTTTTGGCCTAGACTACCTAGGAAGTATAATATTAATTAATTCTTCATCACTTGGGTGAATAAATTAAACTATACTAATAGAAATGACCTGAGAACTAGGGGACTATAAAGTATTGAACCTCCTATAAATTTTATATGATAAAATAAGAAATTTATCACTATTTAATTATGCACGAGTAAAGACTTGACAACTCAGGGACTCATTCATGTTTTCAAGATTTTATATCATTTAGATAAAAATCTATGTCTTAATGATATATGATTGTATTCTTATTTTGGTGTTTTCTTTTTGTTAGATTTCTCGAAATGTCTATTATATCACTGCGAAGCATTCTTGATGCTAACAAGCTAGCAGGCAATAATTTTGATGATTGGTATCACAATATGAGAATTGTTCTCATACATGAAAAACTTATCGATGTGATCGCTAAACCCATGAAGGAAGTGCCTCCTAAGGGAATTGATGATGCCAATGCATTGGATACATATTTTAAGTACAATGAACAAAGTACTAATGCCAAATGCATTATTCTGGCATCAATGAGTTCTGAACTCCAAAGGCAATATGAAGGTATGAATCCTCCACAGATCATTGAGCATCTTAAAAACATGTATGGGTCATAAAGTAGGACGGCTAAATATCAATTATCTAACTCCCTATTCAAGTTTGACCTGAACCCCAAATCTCCTGTGGGACCCTAAGTTCTTAAGTTGGTTGATCTTATAGAACAACTTGAGAAGTTAGGGTGTTCACGGGGGGAAGAGTTGTCATAAGATTTGATCTTACAGTTTTTTACTAATAATTTTTCACCATTCATTGCTAACTTTAACATGAACAAGATGGAATGTGATCTTTATGAAATGCTCAACTTGTTGATCGATTATGAAAATCAAGTAGCATTGCCTGAGAAGGTGAAAGTGTCAGGGTCTGTGAACAGGGTTGGTAAGCGTAAGTGGAAGCGCAAGAAGAAGCCTAAGAAAAATCATCTTGCACTTAAACGTGTTTGGAACAAATCCAAAGGTAAGGAGAAAAAAGTTGACCAAAAGGATGCTGAATGTTTCTTCTATATAAAGAAGGGATACAGGAAGAGGAACTGCCCAGAGTATTTGGCTACTTTGAAAGACAAGAAACAAGGTAGGACATTTATGAAAAATATTTTCATGATTTCTTTAACTACTATTGATTCTACCAAAAAGGTATTAGATAATGGTAGTAACTTTAATATCTGCAATATGTTGCAGGGTATAAGGATTAGTAGAAGATTGAAGAAGGGAGAAGTTAAGCTACAAGTTGGGAATGGAGCAAGTGTTATTGCCTTAGCTGTAGGAACTATTTCTCTTATTATGCCTCCGAGAAAGACTTTATTATTAGAAGATTATTATTATGTTCCTAAATTTGTTTCGAATATTGTTTCCATTTCGTCATTAGACAAGCATGGATTTCATACAATCTTTAAGAATAACTAATGTAATATATTTCATAGTGATGAATTATATATAAGTGGTTATTTACAATATGGTCTTTATATCTTTCCTGAAATATTTATTTATCCAATTATGAATGTTTCTGAACAAAAAAGGAATAGAGATAATCAAGTAAATTAAACTTACCTTTAGCATTATAGACTTGGTCATATTGGTGAGAAAAGAGTAAATAAGTTATACAAGGAAGGATGCCTTAGTCAATATGATTATGAATCATATGAAACTTGTGAATCTTGTCTCAAAGGCAAAATGACCAAATCTCCTTTTTCTGGAACTGAAGAGAGAGTTATTGAACTTTTAGGACTCATATATATTGATGTATATTGGCCTATGAAAGTTCAAGCTAAAGGTGGATATTCTTATTTTATCACCTTCACTAATGATATGTCAAGATATAGATTTGTGTATCTTATGAAACACAAGTCTGAATCATTTGAAATGTTCAAAAGATTTCGTAATGAAGTTGAAAAACAAACTAGTAAGAGGATTAAGGCACTAAGATCTAACCGTGGCAGTTAGTATCTTAGTGATCATTTTGTTGATTATCTAAGGCAAGATGGAATCTTGTCTAAGTGGAGTTTTCCAGGAGCACCATAATACAATGGTGTTTTAGAAAAGAGAATGTAAGCCTAACCTAAAACATTTGAAAGAGGGTTGTCTAGCTTATGTTAAGAAATTGCTGCTAGATAAGCTTGAAGTGAGGTATGACAAGTGTAGATTTGTTGGCTATTCCAAGGAAACTATGAGATACTATTTCTATCACCCTTCTGAACACAACGTGATTGTGGCAAAAAATGTAACCTTTTTAGAAAGAGAGTTCCTTAATGGAGGAAGTCATGGTTTAGAAATATATCTTGATGAAATTCAAGATTATAACGAATCAACACAAGCTCAAGAGCATCAGATACATATTATGTAGCCTTTACTTGATGTCTTGAAATTAACACATAGGGTACCAGCCTTAACCGTTGAGGAGAATAGACTGGTTAATGAACCTGTCCAAGAACCAATGCAACAACAAGATTAAGTAGAGGAAGAAACTATTAAACATGAGCCTCTTAGAAGGTTTACTAGGGATCATCGTGCACTAGATAGATTAAACTTAATGGTGCAAGGTGACGAGGATAATCATACTGATGATATCGAACATATTGATGTTGACCTTAAGACTTACGAAGAGGCTATAGCAAGTCCAAATCGTGAGAAGTGGTTTAAGGCCATGGAATTCGAGTTAGAATCCATAAGAATCAACAAAGTATGGACTTTGTTTGATCCCTTAAAGGATATAAAACCCATAGGATGTAATTGGTATCTAAGAAAAGAATTAGAGCAGACGGGAAGGTTGAAACCTATAAAGCCTATCTTATTGCTAAGGGATATAATCAAAAGGAAGGTATTGATTATGATAAAACTTTTTTCCTTGTGGAAATGGTCAAATCTATTCGGATTCTACTTGTTATAACTGCATATTATGATTATGAGATATGGCAAATGGATGTGAAAACAATGTTTCTTAACGAAGAGCTCAAGGAAGATGTCAATATGACTCAATCTGAAGGTTTCACATTACCATTTGCTCCTAATAAAATATGTAAGTTACAAAGATCCATTTATGGATTGAATCAAGCTTCACGAAGTTGGAATATTCACTTTAATACAACAATCGCAAAGTTTGGTTTTATTAGATGCAAAGAAGAGCCATGTGTATACAAGAAGGTTAGTGGGAGCATAGTTATTTTCCTAGTGTTGTTTGTAGATGAAATATTGTTAATAGGAAATGATGAATTATCCATACAAAAGACAAAGATTTGGCTATCTGAACAGTTCTCCATAAAGCACTTGGGAGAAGCAACTTACAATCCTAGAATCAAGATCTATAGAGATAGATCAAGGAAGCTGCTAGGGCTCTCTCGATCCGTGTACATTGATATTATCTTAAAAAGGTATCACATGAAAAATTCCAGAAAAGGTTATCTATCGATAGGCACTAGAATTTCTCTTTTTACGGAGGATTGTCCTAAGACCCTAGAAGAACTAGCATAGTGGGAGCTATCATGTATACCATGACATGTACAAGACCTGATATAGCCTACGCGCTAGGAATAGGAAGCAGGTATCAAGGTAACCCAGGTAAAGAACATTGGAAAGTGGTTAACACCATCCTTAAGTACTTGAGAAGAACCAAGGACCAATCCCTCATATACGGAGATTATGAATTAATGCTAATAGGCCATATTGATGCTAGCTTTGAATCAGATAAGGACGATAACAAATCTACCTCTGGTTATATCTTCACCTTGAATTGAGGAGCAGTGTAACGTGCACCGCAGAAAGATTGATGACAGTTTGATGGTGTTTTCGATGGGTTTTTTTGTTTTTTGGTGTGTTTTTGACCTTTAGGAATTAAGAATGATGAAAATTTTGAATTCAACAAAAAAGAAAAATAAGGATATGCAAGGTTTGATTTCTATGACACCTCTTGGAAACTTGTTCCAAACAGTCTCGATGATCAAAATAAAACTCATAGAAATGAACAATCGACACGACACAATTAGGAAAGCAATTGATAAGTGAAAGATGCTTCGAAAGGTAACAAGAACAGGAGAATAATGTTTCTCCCTACTTGAAGCTGACTGCTCTCTAACAATTTTGATCTAAAGTTGCTAAAATTTGACCTAAAGACACATATTTATACCTAGGTTAAATAATAAAAGGTTGGGCTAAATACATGGAAGCCTAAAATAAAACTAAATAAATAGGTCTGATGTGTTGTGTCACTACTAGATCCGTATGCTCTTGGGCTTAAGTGATGAAGCATTAAAATAGCCCAAATCTTCTTGTCTTCAAGCTCCAAGTGTATTTGGTCCAAGGATTTGAGTTAAATGGATTAGTTTGGGCTCAATTCCATTAAACTCTCCTCCAATAGGTTTGGAGCTCGTCATCCTCTCAAATTAAAAGCCCAAATGCGTATAAAAAGCCTCTTTAAGTCTCTTGACCCTAGCTTTGGTCATGGGCCCTTCTGGCATGGCTAGCTCTCTGCCTGGTCCTGCTCGATGGTCCATGATCCTAGTCACATCAGTCCCTCCCTCCTTAGGAAGATTGGTCCTCGAATCTGAATCCATATCAAAAGGAGAAAGATCAACAATATTAAAAGTAGCGGACATATTATACTCACCTGGAAGATCAATTTTATATGCGTTGTCATTGATTCGCACTAACACCTGGAATGGACCATCACCCCTAGGATCCAACTTGGATTTCCTCTGGGTAGGAAATCTCTCCTTCCTTAGATGCACCTAAACGCAATCACCAGGTTCAAAGGTCACCATTTTTCGCCCCTTGTTGGCTTGCTTTGCATATACCTTGCTTCTTTGCTCAATATGCTGTCTTGCCTTCTCATGCAACTCCTTGACTATCTTAGCTTTCCTCTTGCCATCTGTACTAGACAACTCATGCAAAGGTAAAGGCACCAAATCCAAAACAGTCAAAGGATTAAAATCATAGACAAGCTCAAAAGGTGAAAAACCTGTGGTAGAATGCACACTCCTATTATATGCAAATTCAATAAATGGAAAACATTCACCCTAAGTTTTCAAATTCTTACCCACTATAGTACGCAATAAGGTACCCAAGGTCCTATTAACTACCTCAGTCTGTCCATCTTTTTGTGGATGACAAGTAGTAGAATAGAGCAATTTTGTACCCAACTTGCCCCACAACACTCGCCAAAAATGGCTTAAAAACTTAGCATCCTTGTCAGACATAATAGACCTAGGAATGCCATGTAATCTAAAAACATCTCTGAAAAATAAGTCAGCAACATGTATAGCATCATCAGTCTTATGGCATGCAATGAAATGCGTCATCTTACTAAATCGATCAACCACAACAAAGATACTATCAAAACCCCTCTTTGCCCTAGGCAAGTCCAAAACAAAGTCTATAGAAACATCAACTCACGGTTCAATAGGCACAGGTAAAGAGGTACACAATCCATGAGGTTTGACAATAGATTTTGCTTGTCTACATGCAATACATTTGGCACATACACGTTCAACATCCCTACGCATTCCAGGCCAATAAAAATATTCATGCAAAATATCCAAAGTCTGAGTAACTCCAAAATGACCCATTAATCCACCACTATGGGTCTCATGCATAAATAAAGCACGCATAGAAAAATTAGGCACACATAATTGACTACCTTGAAATAAATAACCATCATGCCTATAGAATTTCTGGAATACAGCATGCTCACAAGCAGAATAAACAGGAGCAAAGTCAACATCTAAAGCATACAAATCCTTAAACTGCTCAAAACCTAAAAGTTTAGAACTAAGAGCAGAACGTAAAGTGTACCTCCTAGGCAATGCATCAGCTATCACATTCTCCTTCCCTTGCTTGTAGCGAAGCACATATGGAAAGATCTCCAGAAACTCCACCCAAGTGGCATGTCTCTTGCTCAACTTACCTTGTCCTTTCAAGTGCTTTAAGGACTCATGATCCATTCGAATGACAAACTCTCTTGGCTGAAGGTAATGTCGCCACACCTCTAGTGCTCTCATCACAGCATACAGTTCCTTGTCATAAGTCGGATAATTGAGTTGTGCACCACTAAGCTTTTCACTAAAATATGCAACTGATTTGTTTTCTTGCAAAAGCACAGCACCTATACCAATCCCAGAAGCATCACTTTCAACCTTAAAAGCATTCTCAAAATCAGGTAAACAAAGAATAGGAGCAGAACACAACTTATCCTTTAGCTTAAAAAATGCATGTTCCTGTTCCTTACCCCATGTAAACCCTTTCTCCTTCTTGACTATTTCAGACAACGGAGTAGCAATAATAGAAAAGTCCTTCACAAACCTCCTGTAAAAACTGACAAGTCCATGAAAACTCCTCACCTCACTAACACTCTTAAGTGTTGGCCAATCTCGAATAACCTTCACCTTCTCACTATCAACCTCTACTCCTGAGCAATGACTACAAACCCTATGAATACAAGTCTATCAATGTAAAATGTACACTTCTTAAAGTTTGCATATAGTTTCTCCTATCTCAATACATCCAAGACACAGCTTACATGCATGACATGCTCATCAAGATTAGTGCTATATATCAAGATATCTTCAAAGTAAACAATCACAAATTTACCAAGAAATGCACCCAAGACATGATTCATCAACCTCTTAAAAGTGCTGGGTGCATTAGTTAAACCAAATGGCATGGCTAACCACTCATACAACCCATATTTAGTTTTAAAAGCAGTTTTTCATTCATCTCCTAGTTTCATTCTAATATGGTGGTATCCACTTTTCAAATCAATCTTTGTAAAGATATATGCTCTATGCAATTCATCAAGCATATCATCTAACATAGGAATAGGATGGCGATACTTTATAGTGATTTTATTCATAACTCTGTAGTCCACACACATCCTCCAGGTTTTATCTTTCTTTGGCACCAGCAATACAGGCACAACACAAGGACTTAAGCTCTCCCTCACATGTCCTTTCTCCAGTAGCTCATCCACTTGCTTTTGAAGCTCCTTTGTCTCCTCGGGATTGCTCCTATAAGCTGGGCGATTAGGAATTTGAGCTCTGGGCACAAAGTCTATCTGGTGCTTTATGCCTCTCAAAGGTGGCAGTCCCTTGGGCATCTCCTCAAGAAAGACATCTAAATAATCCTGCAAAAGAGATGAAAGTACATTAGGAAAAGAATCAAGGGGTTAGTATCAGAAACCAAACACTCTCTATACCTAACTATCACAAGTGCTTTCTTCTCTCCAGTTGCTCTTCTCATGTCTTTTCCTCTAGCATACAAACTCACTCTTTTCTCTTTCTTTTCACTCTTCTTTTCTCCCCCTAAACTTTTCTCTCCTGCACATCCCATTTTCTTTTCCTTACTTGTGCAATCACTCCCCACTGGGCCAATCTCTCTTTTCTTTTAGGCCTTTTTTCCCTCATCATTTTTCTTTATCTCACTACCTAAACCCTCCTCTCTTTACAAAGCTTTAACCTGGTCCAGGTAGATCTCATGAGGCGATAACGGTAACAAAGTGAAGTTCTCACCCTTAAACTTGAATGAGTACTTATTTGTGTACCCATCATGTGATACTCGCCTATCAAACTGCCAAGGTCTCCCTAATAGCAAATGTTCTGCCTTCATGGGTATCACTTCACACAAAACCTCATCCTCATACCTCCCTACAGAAAATGGCACCAGTACCTGTCTAGTCACCTTCACTTCTGCACTATCATTAAATCACTGTAAATTATATGGCTCCGGATGTTTCCTATATGTCAAGCCCAATTTCTCCACCATAGTTCGACTAGCCCCATTGGTACAATTACCTCCATTTATGATCAAGTTACACACCTTTCCACCCACTAAACACCTTAAATGGAATAGGTTCTCCCTCTGATCCAAAATCTCATCTCTAACTTTAGCACTTAACACTCTCCTAACTACAAGTGCTTCTCCTGTGACAACTCTTTCCACACATTCATCATCATCATCACAAACTCTATCACATGGCAAATCATCAACATCACTATCCTCAGAATCAATAACTCCATTATCCCTTATATACATCACTTTTCTATTAGGGCATTGAGAAGCAATATAGCCAGTACCCAAACATTTAAAACATTTTATAGATGAATATTTACTAGAAATAGCTTGGGTGTTAGAAACACCTTTTTGCTCAAATCCCCCAATTGGTTTCTTAGGTGCTTCCTTGAAGTCCACCTCTTTATCCTTGTTCTTCTCCTCCTTCTTGGGCCATTTTGAATTCCATGAATAACTAGAACTTGCTCCCTTCCTTGCTGTCATTCTAGCTTTAAGTTGTCTCTCCACCTTCATGGCCATGTTCACCATGTCCTCAATCTCCAAGTAATGCTGTAACTCCACCACATTTGCTAT
>JANVCQ010047477.1:0-10973 GCA_025531925.1 Erythroxylum plowmanianum
TAATTCTAACTAACTACCCATCTTTCCAACTTAATTCTAACTAATTTCAATCTTTATTCAAGCCTACTACATTAATGTCCCAATTTTAAAATAATAAATAATTAGACAAACAACCAAGCATGAATAAATCATTAAGCAAATATCAATTAAAATTTAAAGCAAATCGGGATCCAACACAATACACAATTCACATCATGATCATTTTAAACCTTTCATGCCCCAAAATAAGTTCATATATTATCTTTTCAATTTTTCAATGTGTACTAATTCAAAATTCATGTGTATATGTCAATGATATGCATGCAAATGAAATGCAATTCATGAATTCTCAATGGTATGGCCATGTGCAATATTCTAGGATCTAACCCTTAGTATAAAAAATGAGCTATTACAAATAATCTTTTCAAAAAAATAAATATAAATTAAATTAAATGATACGAAAACAAAAGAAAGCTTTGATTCTAACTAATGTTAACCCACCAAAAAATATGCCCTAGAAAATTTATAAATAAATTTAAGTAAAACAAAAATAGATAAAATAGATGCATAATGGAATTCAATTTTTTGATTATAATTAATCAATAAAAAAATTCGTAAAGTATTGAATGCCACATAGAAACAATTCTTTAATAAGTTCCAACTTCAATAAAGAATAAGGAAAAGAAGCTCTAATAACTATTATTAAATAAATACCTTAAAAATTTCTGACATTGAAAAGTAACATGATTTAAATTCTATACATAAAACTAATGTCTACAAACTTAAACAAAACTAGAGCTTTGATTGAGCTAGGTCTCGATCATAGTCGTAGGCCAAACTGTGTTGACCAAAACATTAACTTTAAATGGTATCATAGATCATGCCACTACAATAATTCAATAGAATTCACAATGTTTTTTAGAAAAATGTCACAAATTGGTTAGATTTTTCATGACGTTTTTAAAAACGCCACGAAAGATCCCATTTTTCACGACATTTTATAAAAACGTCATGAATTTATCAGACCTTTTATGACATTTTAGTAGAAAAATGGTGCAAAAAAGAAACCTTGACATTTTTGAGAGAAAATGTCGCGGAAGGCTTACTGAATTGTGTTGAATTGCTCCAAGAGTAAAACAACGTCGTTTGGTTTAAAGATCAAATGATGTCGTTTTGGTTTTAACTACCGAGTCCCCTCCCCCCTGCCCCTAAAAATGATGTCGTGGAAGGTTGTTCTAGTTCAATAGAAAATGACATCATTTAGTTTTAAACCAAATGATGTCATTTTGAACAAAACCTACTCGAGTCCCCTCTGCCCCCTAAAAATGACATCGCGGAAGGCTAATGTCCTTGTTCTGGTTCAAGTGTAAAATGACGTCGTTTAGTTTTAAACCAAACGACATCATTTTGGTTTTGTTAAAACCTTCCCGAATATCTCCCCCCAACGGATGTCGTATCCCCCTCCTAACTGATGTGGTCCCCCCCAACCAATGTCGTCTCCCCTCCATCCAATCAAAGTGACGTCATCTCAACTTCTGTGTCAATGAAAAATGTCGAGGTTAAGTCATTTTTCATCAATCCGGCCTGCTACTTTCATCTTTTCCCTCTCTCTCGAGCCACTTTCTACAATTGTTTTGTCTTCTCGTTGCTAACATTTGTGTGGCTTCTTAGAGTGCTTCTGTCTTTTGGTGGCGGTAAGTCATTCAACATTTGTACTCGACGATTTAATCTGGTTTTGAGAGTGTATATGCGTTTGTTTTGATTATATGTGGTGCATTTGGATTTGCATTATGTTACAGTAGTTAATTTGGATTTGCATGGTGGAGGTTAGTCATTCAACATTCTGTCTTTGAAGTGTTCGACGAAAGTTCAGTAGTTTTCTTCATGTTATATAATTATTTAGTAGTTTTCTTCCACACATTCGAGATGTATTGCCTTATTATTAGTCTACTTGTCCATATTTAATTAGACATTTGGGTTCATACAAATTATTATTTCATTTTCAAGAGCTACTGAGTGAATCCATTGGATCAAGAGGCTTTTATCCATGTAGAGAGTTAGGATACTTTACCTAAGTATAGAGGGTTTAATCCAAACTATTTATTAATAATTATCTCTTTTTTCTTATCTTTTGACTTTTGACATGGAGGGGTTAATATGTATATGTAAAGAAGATCACAATCAAGAAATGTAATCTGGATACATTAAACAACACATGATGTACATAGTAACAAGATCAGAAAGGTAAATTTAACGAAAGGAAATTGCATTATGTAATATCTTTGTAGATCTTGAAACATTTAAGTAGCAGATCAATAGCAGAATTATTTATCTGTAGTTCATGATCTGACAATTAATGTTTTGGACTTTTTTGTAGTAACTTATATTAGGCAATGTCCACAAAATGATTATATATTACAGCCACAATATCTTCTTTTCTTCAAGAGATTTTAAGAATCTTACAAAATCATAAATATCATTATAATACTCACTTTTTTTCAATTCTTGATCTTCTTTTATAAATTTAACCCATTATAAATGATCTTTTTTCCTCAATATTAATCCAAATTTCAATTTTCTAACTTACACATTAACTTTTGTAGGTAGAAATTTGGTACATGATCTTAGGACTTCAAAGATATTGTCATTTCTAATCTAAGCACATCTTAACTAATAACTACAAGGCCTTGCAAAACTTAACTATCAAATTGTTCTTTACAATATGCAGACATGAAGTTATGTTCCCAAAAGACCAAAAATTCTCTATTGTCTTCCCATTATCTAAGATTATGTAACTCTATACTTAGGTAAAGTAAATATATGTGGATACACACACACACACACACACACACACACAAATATATATAAGCTTGAATAAAAATATATTATTTTTATCTCTTTAAGGATTAATATGTAGTATTAGAGACAGAGAAAACACTATTTAACCTAGAGAATTAGATAATAGGCACAACAACAAACTATGTTGGACATGTGTTCAAGAACTCTATATAATGTTAGTAATGTTTTTTCAGATAAGTTAATAGCATGTGTTATGTTGAAGATATGACTCAGCATTAATGCCACCATTGATTTTAATAACTTTTATGTTGTATATTATTACATATTTAACAAATAAAAATAGAACATGAGGGTATGTAGGGTGGGCAAGGAGAAAAGAAAAGATCCTCTGTTTGAATATATCCTAAATATAGAGGTATGTAGGTTCCATATTCCTTGGATTGTAGATTTTTAGTAGAAATAGAATGGGGCATTGGAGAACATAACCAATAACACAATGTCATGTTCCTACCATGTTCATTAATCTTCATTCACTTCTTATAAAGTTACACCAAATGGACTCATTTATTTTCCATATTTGCTCCTTTTCCTTAAAGATGTAGAAACAAAACCTAGCATATAATATATCTCATTTGTATTATTAAATCCTCTAAAGATATCTAAAACATAAGCATAATGCTATAAAAGATCTGATTACCATACGTCACTTTTTCAAGATACATTCAAATAAAAATAGAATTATTCTCCATTGGTTCGAGTTTATTCTTGCTACTGCTACTAATTGAGTAGGTGTGGCTGGTGAGAGTTGTAGCGTATGCTTCACATAACTAATGAAGACTGCAACTTAAACTAAACCAAAGTTCCAGCAATATTGTGAAAACTTCAACTTATTCATGATATGGATGCTCACTTGGATAGAAAAAGTTCCTCAGCTATTTTTCATGTATTCTCTAACTAATTTTGTTCATTTCTAACTTGTCTAAATGTTTATCAAGTTGATATAATCATTAGAACTAAAAGTTTGTTGTTTGGTTATAAATTAGAGGAGTTAGTTTGTACCTATGTACTGTTATAACAACAAAAACATTTTCTGAATTGTAGGTTTTGCTTGTTTATTTTGGTAAAATCATAGATGTATGGGTAAAATCATATTGTAAACTTGGAACCTAATAGCTTCTTCTTGTTATGTTTTTCATCTATTTGGTCGTGGCCATCTAGTTTTGTTTAACTGCAATGTGATTAGTAGAACCCTTGTCCCAACTCAATGGTTGTTTACTTGTCTTGTGGCTACTATAGCTTTCGATCTTGTCTGAATTAGGATGTCCAGTCAGGTTTTTAGGAATTTATCCTTGTTAGTTATTGTTTCATTTATAAAAGCTTATTACCTTTTAACCAAAAAAAAACAACAACAATAACTGTAAAATGTAACAGTATAAACTGCTGATAGTATATGCAACAAAGCAAAAGAATGAATGGATGCCAACACTGAAGTTTTATTCTAAGGTGAAGGAGTTGTAATCTGTACAAAAGTTAAGTCAGAGAGCAACTTAGGTTGAGGAATCTCATTTAGCCACTCTCCTACTTCTAGAATTTTAAAGAACAACTTTAAGTGACATTACCAAACAAGTAGGTGAATGACACATGCTATATGGTAAAGCAAATCTAGTTGACTACACTTATTAACTCTGCTACCTAGTTTCAGAATCATTGTTCTTAGTTTCAGCGGATCTATATTGCACATAATAGTTACAAGGAAGCAAGAGTTGACAACACTATTTAACTCCATTATTGAGTTTAGGATACGCTTAGTTTCAGCAAATTCATGCAATAATACAAGGTTAGGAGGAATAATTTCAGCATGAGGAATGTGTCTCAATTGTTGATAATTCCTAAAAGGTTAAATGATTGTGTAGAAAAAAAATGTTTTGATATAAAATGAGACAAGTTTATAAACTTTTAGGGTCATTTAGAGGGTTTTTCACAAGAGATTTTCCTAATGGAATAAGAATAATACAATCATAAAGTTCTTATCACAAAAACCTATCAATTAAATCTATCATATTCTACCCTAAGAGACTCTTCATTCTAAACCTAACCTAATGCACTCAGAGTTGTCTTGTAGATAAGAACGCATATAGATTCTTTTCTTCATTCTTCATTTCATTTATATTTATTATCATATTTGAAAACAATGTAGCTTTTGTGACACCTGTTGATCAAAAAGCTTTTCATTTTTTGAATTAAATATGATGAATAATTTCAATGAGGTTTATCTTGTTCAATTGTTTGTGCTAAATTTTGTTGAACATTGTTTTGCTACTAAAAGATAAGTATACTTAAATGTATTGTGTGGAAAAAATTGTTTTTCTATGAAATGAGACAAGTTTATAAACTTTTAGGGTCATTTAGAGGGGTTTTCACAAGAGATTTCCCTAGTGGAATAAGAATAATACAATCGTAAAGTTCTTATCCCAAAAACCTACCAATTAAATCTATCATGTTCTACCCTAAGAGACTCTTCATTCTAAACCTTACCTAATGTACTCAGAGTTGTCTTGCAGATAAGAACACATATATAGATTCTTATCTTCATTCTTCATTTCATTTATGTTTAATATCGTATTTGAAAACAATGTAGTTTTTGTGACACCTATTGATATGTAGCTTTTCATTTTTCAAATTAAATATAATGAAAAATTTTAACAAGGTTTATCTTGTTCAATTATTTATGCTAAATATACATTCAATTGCTGAAGTTTAGTTCTAATTTATCATGTTTTATGACAGATACTATTTCCAAGTGTGAGGAGGAGATAGTTGGAGGAGCCATTGGAAAATAAGAAGTAGGTATGCTAACTTTATGAAGTTGCTGGATTGTTAATTGGTTTGTTTGCATTCATACTACAGCTATTGAATTTTCTATGAAATGCCATATTTTGCTCTGTGCAATTCCACTAAAGTAAGGATCCTACATTTATACATAAATAGAGAAATGAAATGCCATATTTTGTTTAATTTGTTTAATGACTTTTTTATTACTCTCTCCCTAGTTCTCCATATAGTTTATCAAATAAAAATACAAATTATACATATTAGTATGTGTAGAGGAAAGCTAATATTTCTATGGATGTCTTAGCTTGGATTATGTATTTATCAAAATCTTCCTTCTTTTAATTTTTCTAAGTTGTTAAACAATGGTTTAGGCCTTTCTTTATCTATGACTCTCATAGGTAGTTAGACTTCTTAGAACCTAACCTAATATTTTGATGACATCAATTAGTACCCCATTTCCAATTATAAATGTCAAGCTACTTTTGGGCACATCAATTAGTACCCCCATTAGTAGCTATAAACGGTCTCCTCAACATTATGGGAGCCTTAGTGTCATATTTTATATCTATTATCAAAAAGTTGATAGGAAAAATTAGTTTTCCTACTTTAACAGTTAGGTTTTCTACTACTTCAATTAGATACCTAATAAACCTTTCAAGTAATTAGAGTAGCACTATTGTTGGCTTAAGGTCTCATATTCTAAGCTTCTTAAAAGGAGATAAAAGTAATACTTGCACCTACTTCACATAAGAAATTATGAATATTAGAAGCACTAAAATGGTATGGAATTACAAAATTGCCTAAATCATTTAAATTTAATGGTAGTTTATTTTACAATATTACACTACACTCCTCAGTTAAAGGTATAGTACTATACTCCTCAAATTTATTTTTAGTTTTAGATGATTTCCTTTAAACTTTGCATAGGATAATATTTACCTACTGCTTTTGCAAACGGGAAGTTAATGTGTAACTTTTTGAAACTCTCTACAAATTTCTTGAAGTTATCATCATCCTTCTTTTTTAACCTCTAAGGGTATTAAGTAGGTGGAACATAGGATTTAATGATAGGTTAAGGCATTGTTGTTGTACTGTTCACCTAGTTTAACCTTTGATCTTCAATCCTTTTGTCCTTTTCCTTATAATTGTTCAATTTTTACAATTCCTTTTCTTTAATGGCCACAACATCAAATGTTTAGTTACTCCTCAGTAAAATAGCTAACACCCTCTTTTTTGGGTTTACCTCTGTGCTCCTAAGAAACTTGTCTTAACCTCTTTCACTTACTAACATAACATAATGCTCTCATTCTTATATTGAATTAATAGGTATTTCTTGCTCTATGGATAAGAGTTAGATGAATAGTGTTAGGGTTTTCCGTGAATACATTGATGGAGTGAGAATGTTTATGAATTTTGTGTCTAAAAAAAAGGGCAAAAAGTGTGAGCATTTAATGCAATTCGGCATGGACCAATCATAAACCCGCTGGGTTTTACACGGTGAACTGCCAAAATATAGATTTATCTCTAGGGAAGAAAGGCTTGATGCTACAATGTAGACATAGATGGGATAGGCAACGATATTAATGGAGGTGATGGTGATGAGGAGGATGATGGGATGCAAGATTTGTTTAATGATGTGGGTAGTTTCTTAAATGATTGTCCAATTAATCAGGATGGAAGGAGTCCTCCTACAGGCGTTGGAGATTCTATTATAGGTGCTTTTCATGAATTATTGAGTAAAGCAACTGAAGAGTTGTACCCCGGATGCACAAACTTTTCAAAGTTGTCATTTTTAATAAAGTTGCTTCACTTGAAAGTATACAACAAGTGGAGCAATAAGTCATTTGACATGTTACTTGCTCTATTAAGGGATGTATTACCTAATTATAAATCTTTACCGAAGTCCTATTTTGAAGCGAGTTAATTTCTACAGAGCCTAGGTTTAGGTTATATGTCCATACATGCATGTAAGTACGATTGTTCCCTATTTCAGAAAGAATATGGGGACTTTGAAAATTATCCCTAGTGTGGAACATCAAGATGGAGAACTAATGATGGCATGGGTAAGAAGATACTTCATAAAGTATTGCGGTACTTTCCATTAACATCCAGATTACAACGATTATTCATGTCAAGGAAGACTGCTAAACAAATGACATGGCATAATAATTGGCCTAAACAAATGACGTGGCATAATGTGGAAGATTTGTTACTCATTTCAAATTGGTAGATTGTGCAAGAATGTGAAGTTAGACGTGCATATGATATCCCTTGCATGGTAATAAAGAAGGTTCAAATGACGTTTAGGAGTCTTATGAAGTTCTAGTGGAAGTCAAGGAATGTTCCTTAGAGTTTTTAGATCAAAGTGATATTGCATTTGATGTAATAAATAATGTTGTATTGAATTCTGAGCAATGTTTGAATGACAATTTGGATGATTTAGAGATAAGCAGTAGTGAGAATAAATGTGATATTGTATTTGAAGAGTCCACCGACGAAGATGATGAATAAATTCTTATTATACAATTGAACCTTTATTGTTTTATCTTCATTATTATATGCAGATTTGAAGAGAATATTAACTTGTTCCTTTTTAGTGCTTAACCTTTTACATTTGGTCCAAAGCTGTTCCTTCTAATTTAGTTTGGCTTAAGAATGTTTATTTAGGAATGGTGCCATAGTTGACGTTTGTGTTTGTTTTATTTAAGTAGTAATTAAAATCAAAGATCCAACGGGCGAGTATTATTCTGATATCAATTAACTTTCTAAAAGTCCACTTTAAGTGCTAATATTTAGAGGAACTTAATCATATAACATGGTCATTAGGTAGGCTAATATGTCTTGATGAAAATACAACCAAACTTAAAAGAATTGGATTTGCTAAGATTTTCTTTGAAACATATTTGAATAGAAAATTTCCATATTCTATAAGGATAGTGAAACTAAATGAGGCAAGAATATTGGTTAAAGACTCAATCAAATTTGCATATCTATTGAAAGTAATAAAGAAATATCAAAAGTTAGGGATCCTGAATAAAAATAAGCTTGGTACCTCTAAACAAATTATGGATACAAGCTCCTTACCTTCAAATTCCTTGAACTGACAAACCGCATACTCATCAATAGCATCAACCATGTAGAGAACTTCATAACCCTTCTTCTTTATCTTCTCAAGGAACTTATCTGCAGTGTACAATGTATAGATCCTCTTTATCTGCTTTCTTACATCATATAATTAGACTATCCCTTTAATTCCATTTATAGATAAAAGTTAAATGCCACCAATATTTATTTCACTCTCTTCACTCATATAGCTACACTTTATGTTTATGAATTTTGTTCTTATAGCCCTTTATCCATAACTATTGATAAATTTAATAGTGCAAATTACTGTTACATTTCAGGTAGTTTTGCCTAAGGGTTCAAAAGATCCTTCAGTTGTGGTGTCATTTCCAGTGGAGCAATACCTAGAGGTAATTATCTAGCTTTAGAATTCTTAAGTTGTTTGCACATTATCTAGTGTTTTGGATGCTTTTAGGTCAAATATTCATACATGGATGTTGTTGGGAGAATTGTTCTAGTATTGGAGAAGTATTTTGGTCATTAGAACAATAGGGTCATCTCCCTAAATTTGTTTTAGAATTGATTTTTTTCTTATTTCAGTTTTGAGTAAGGTTGTTGATCATAGTTTTGTGTCGTAGGTTGGTAGTAGATGTAAATATACAGATCAACTAACAACATAAGATTAAAAGATTATGATTCCCGTATAATATATGAAAGACAATCAATTAGATTCATTTATCAAATGAAGCAAGGTAAAACTGCATGTATGAAGAATATTAGAGTTCAGAACAAGAGCTTTAAAGATAAAAACCAATTTGCATGGTTTCTTGTCGATTAGATATATCTAAGAATAATATCACATACTCTTAAAATCAGTTAAGAGTATGTGATATTAAATAAGAATATTTATATTTGTAATAGTAAAAAATATTTTACTATAAATAATGCAATCATCATCAGTTAACTCAAATTTTCTTAACAATTCATATATTATCCCTTGAAATAGGCTTCAGAATTTGATCTAAATTCCATCCAACTTCATTCAGTTCTAAAGATGACTTGATCATTCTTCTTTCCTTTAGTAACCTAAAGATTCAAATAGGGAATGGCAAATCAACATTCTTTTACTTTGATAATTGGAACAAATTGGGAGAGTAAATGAAACTTATGATTAACATGTTGTGCATCCCTTTCAACAGATCTGCTTTGTTTATCTCATCAACTTATTATATAATGAAGTTTTCTTTGATTTTGTAAAAATCTAGGATGTTTATAACTTGAATTAATTAGGATGTTTACTAGCTTTCTCTATTGTTAATAAACATTCTTTCATTTTCCAAAAAAAGATCTAATACGTTTACAATTTCTTTTCTGTTGGTTTTAAATAAAGGCATTATTATTTCTATAGGATGCTTAATCCTTTAGATGATAATGATGGAAAATAAACATGAAGTACTGATTTGTACTACCTTTAAATCATGATATTAAATGTATGAAATAATATTGAAGGAAAAAAGTATAAAGCCAAAATAGACAGTTGCTCTTCCATAAACTTTAGAATAACCTCGAAATAGACAAATGTGAGAACTTGAAATGAAATGTTTATATATGTCTATGATATGATCACATCTAAAATGAGAATTAAAGTCTTTGAAGAATTTTATCTTGAAAACTCATTTGCTATGTTTTACACTTTTATGCCAAACTAGAGAGCTAATGTTCTTCTTCCTTTTCCCAATCCAAAAAGTCCTTCAAAATTTTAGATCAAAGCTGCAGAGTATGGTTCATGACTAAAAGTACATTTGAAAGCTATTTTAATTGTAGGTTTGTAACTTCAGATAACTATCTCCATTAAAAGATCATTTTTAAGACATCACACCAAGTTAGCATTCAACTAATTGGTTTGGAGACGTTTCATATACACATGACTGAATAGTTGTAAATCTAATAATAATTTAACAATGATATGACTTGAATGTAAGTTTACCTTGAATAATGGAGGCAATTTCATAAGCAGGAGGATTCAGAAGAGGGTTTCTAAAGTACCTAATAAACCATAAAATCAAACACTGTTGTTATATCTGAGAAGTAACAAAATCAAATTTGATGTTTATTATATAGAAGAAATGATAAGTTGTAGTAGGCATGTATTTAGCTTCACCATGTAACATTGAAACAAAACACATACAGATAAAAGGAGGATAGGTGTTGGGCCCCGAAAATTTTTTTATTTATTTATCGATTTCTTTATTTATTTGGTTACTTTAATTATTTTTATTTTTGCCTTAATTGATTTAATT
>JANVCQ010047514.1:0-10970 GCA_025531925.1 Erythroxylum plowmanianum
TAATCTTTTAGGGTTAATGATCAAAGATAGATTATGATGTATTTGTGAATGATTTTGGGTTGAAATGGAGTTGAAAACGAAGTAGAAGGGATGGTTTATGTTTAAGATAGGTTATTCATGAGAGGTGGGAAGTAAAATATGGAAAATGAAACATGTTATGTGTATGCCTCTGTCAACGTTTGCTGTGGCCAACATTCCTTGGTTCGTCGTAGCCAACCTAAGGGGTGAAGTTCACCGCGGCCAATTCAGGGGTTCACTGCGGCGAACTTATAAGATTTCGGGCAAATTTTTCCTTTCTAGAAAAGTTCGCCATCGCTACGGTGAACTTTCTAACACCAAATATGCTTCGATATTTTGAGCATAACATTTTGTGTAGTTATCTAAATGGAGTGATGTTTAATTTGGGGTAAACTAGAGACATAAGGCTACAAGTTGTATGAGGAAATTAAGTTTAAATTTAGTCTCTAAGGATATCAAGTTTTGGAAGGAAGTTGAGCACAGAAAATTATTTTAGTATAAGAGTAGCCCGAAAATGATTGGAGTATAAATTTTGGATTAGTGAACCAAATTGAATGATTTTAGTGTCATTAGAAACTTAAGACAATGGGGGACATATTTCTAGAAGAAAGTGTTATCAAATTTCTTCATTTATTGGTCATAACAATCATGCAAAATTGACCCGAAAGTCTAGGATTTGAAAGGATTATAGTTCAATTTTAGCTTTTTGATTATTGAAGCCTTATGAATTTATTTTGTATGTTGTTTGAATGAGAACTTGGTTTGTTATAGGAAAACAAGCAAACCTGATCCAACAGCAGGAGGAAAGACAACATTGAACTTAAATTGTCAAGCAAAATTAGGCGGGTAATATATTTATAGTTGTTGTGTAATATAGGCAAATTGTCTTGCTTGCTTGTATGTTGTGTGTTAAATTGCTTTTTTTGAATGATGGAAATTGTGAAAATGCATTGTGATTGTGATCATGTTATTCCTTGAAAAATTTCATGGCATTTTATATAAGTGAAAAGAGAAAAAGCATGATGAGCATGAAAAGTATGAATGTGTGTGAAATGAGTTAAGCATTGAAATTTGATTGTGTTTGGGCAAGAGAGGAACATTTCGTTAGTCACGTGCACGTTGACATATAGCCTTCTCCCGACTGCCTGCTTGAGGCCACGAGATCCTGAGAAATCAGACTCGTTTTGCTCACGATATAAACTTCGGTTTATCCATTTTGTTCTATGGAACTCTCGAGTCATTTATTGTGCATTTCGTCATTAACTGGTTAAGCATGATTCATAATTGAGTGTCATGTTGTGATGGATAAATTACATATATGTTCTACGTGGTGACATTACGTTAATATGAGTTGTGAGTTCAAATTTTTGAGTATTGAATTGTTACATATATATGTATATATGCTTGAATGTGTGGCTCGTTGCCAATGACTATAAATGTATAAGCCACTGAGCTTCTTAGCTCACCCCATTACCTTCCACTCCTCAAGTGTAGATCGAAAAAGATCATTGATCCTTGCAAGGCATCAAAAATTCCGTGATAGTTAGAGACTTTTGTTCTAAGTTAGTAGCTACAATTTTTGGGGATAGCTTTATAAGAATATCAACATGAGCATTCATTTCACTTTTGTATATTGTATTAATTAGTAGTGGCCAACGGAGTGGAGGAAGACTCTAGAGTCAAAGATCTGGCCTATTACCCTTCGGAGCTCAAGGACGACCAAATATTCGTCATCCCTCCACCTAAACTAGCCCAAAAAGGAGCACAGAAGCTTCAGCATGCCCTAATTGGTTTTTTCATCGTCAGGTGCCCCGCTTTTCCCATCGTCCAGGTATCCTTGTCCAAGGCATGGTCTACATGTTGACTAACTGACATTTTAGTAACCAGTTCCAACAAATTCTTTTTAAAATTTGTCTCTGAATGTGGCCTGAATGAGGTGTTGGAGCAGGGGCCTTGGCACATCTAAGGCAAGCCCCTATTCTTGTATAAATGGAGCTTAAACACAGGTGAGCAGGAGACTGTGCGCTATGCTCCAGTTTGGCTCCAATTTCAAAATCTCCCTTACGAGTATTGGAACACCGAGGGGTCGGGAAGGATTGCCAGTGCAGTAGGCCGTCCTTTGCGGATGGACTCCCACACAACTAAAATGTCCAGAATCCTTTATGCTCGCCTTTGTGTAGAACTGGATCTGAAGAAGAAATGGCCTTCCTCCTTTCAATTGGCAATCTATGATGATGAGGGCAAGATGTCTTTCAAAGAGATAGTCGCAGAATATGAATGGCAACTAACAAATGTTACCCAGAAATAGGAATGGCATCCTACTGGCCGCAAGTTTGACACTGGACTCCAAGCTGAATTGGAAAAGGACATTAATTTCCTTCCTTCAAGTGGACACCAACAGACGGATAATGCCCTGACGACAAGCCCTGCCAAGACCCAAACTAGTCCTGTGGTTCAACAGTTGGATGGTAACCAAATTGAGTCGAGTTCAGCCACGGCAGTGCAACAGACACAGGCTGCCCCTTCAGTCACCCTTAAGGATGCTTCTTGTTTTGGCTCGAGTGCATCAGGTAACTCCATTGCTTCCTAACTCTATTGTGGTTCCTAATAATTCAACTAAAGCTCAGAGCTTGGGTATAATGGAAGGGGAAGAGGGGGCCTTTACCATTAGGAGAGGTAGGAAATCTAGACGGAAATAACAGCATTAGTGCTGATTTAGGGTTTTGGAACGTTAGAGGTCTTAACAGCAATAAAAAATAGCTAGCTGTGAAATCTGTCCTTAAGAAGCTGTCTGTTTCTTTTGATTGTCTGATAGAGTCTAGGATTAAATCTCTTCCCCTTTTGAATACAATATGCTCCACTTTATTCCCTAGGTGGCATTTTTGTAGTAACCTCGATCAAGCTCCTTATGGTAGGTTAGTGGTTATTTGGAATCCTGGTCGTTTTGAGTGCACCCCTCTTATATCCACCGACCAATTGATCCATTTGGAAGTGTCTACTGTGAATAGTGACTCAGTTTTTTTGTTACTTGTGTTTATGGATCTAATAACCTCAATCATAAGAAAAACCTTTAGGACGACATTTCTAACATCAAACTCTCAGTAGGCAACCATCCTTGGATTTTGGTAGGGGATTTTAACTCCATTCTTTTCCTTCATGAGGCCGATCCCCTTAGCCCCTCTGCTATTAGTGGCATGTGTGATTTTAGGCATTGTGTAGAAGACTGCAGGGTGTTTGACCTTAACTCTAGTGGGCCAACGTTCACATGGTCCAACAAGTAGTCAGGTGAGCTTTATATTGCTAGGAAACTGGATCGAGTTCTGATTAACTCGAAGTGGAGCTCTCAATTCCCCCAATCCTTTAGAGAGATCCTTAACCCTAATATTTCTGATCACTCTCCTATTGTGATAAGGGCTGCCACTATCCTTCAGAGGAGACATTCTTCTTTTAGATTTTCCAATTTCTTAGTTTCTTAACCTAATTTCCTTCAAACCATTGAAGAAGCTTGGCACTCTCAAATCCGAGGGACTCCTATGTTCTGTGTGGTGACTAAACTCAAACTTATCAAAGTTGCCCTAAAATCCCTTAATTCGGACCAGGTAGGTGATTTAAATCATAGAGTTGAGACTTGTCAAGCCAAATTAAATTCCATCCAAGATCAAATGAGGCTAGAGCCTAATCTGACCCAACTTGCGTCTGAAGAGCACGAGGCTTTGACAAATCGGTTTTAAGCCTTAAATGACCAAGAATCCTTCTATAAACAAGCTTCACGCATTAAATTGCTGAGGGAGGGGGATAGAAACACTAAGTTTTTTCATAATTCCCTCTTGTCCAATAAAAACCGAAATATAATCCATTCTCTTCTGGTAAGCAATGGCCAATGGATCACTGCCCTCGAAGCAATTCAAACTACCTTTCTGGATTTTTTCCAGAATTCTCTAGGAAAAAAGAAAGACCTAGCTCAAGCCATGGATTATAAAGACCCAGCTCAAGCCATGGATTATGTGACTCCTCTTTTTCCTCACTCGCTTCCTGAAAACCTTAGAGACTCTCTTATAGCGGAAGTTACTCCTCAGGAGATTAGGGAAGCCTTCCTTTCTCTCAATCCCAATAAGGCCCCTAGTCCGAATGGGTTTAATGGCTTTTTCTTTAAGCATGCTTAGCCTATTATGGGGCATGAGATTACTAGGGCTATTCAAGATTTTTTCCTAAATCGGAAGCTACTCAAAGATTAATTCCACTTTTATCACTCTTGTGCTAAAAAAGCTCCAACCATCCATTGTTTCTCACTATAGACCAATTTCTTGCTGTAACTTTCTTTATAAAGTGATCACCAAAATCTTGGCTACTCAACTCAGACAGATTTTTCCCTTCCTCATTAGTCTAAACCAAAGTGCCTTCATCCCTAATCGTCGCATAGGGGACAACATCCTCTTATCTCAAAAAATCTTCAAAAACTATCACATTCCTAATAGTTAAAAGGGATGTGCTTTCAAAATAGATTTGGCTAAAGCCTATGATTATATCCAACGGGATTTTCTCCTCATGATTCTCCAAGCTGTAGGTCTCCCTCCCATGTTATCAAATGGGTTACCGAGTGTGTAACCACTCCTTCATACTCTATTCTCATTAATGAGTCTCCTACAAATTTTTTTCGCGGACAATCAGGATTACGTCAAGGAGATCCCCTTTCTCCTTACCTGCTCATTCTCTGTATAGAAGTCCTTTCTTGGAGCCTGCATGATTCAATAGCAAGGGAACCTTCCTTTAAATTCCACTAGCGATGCAAAACTCTCAAACTTTCCCATCTTTTGTTTGCAGATGATTTGTTACTATTTTGTCATGATGATGTGGCCTCAGTCAATGCTTTGATTAGTGGTTTGAAAAGGTTCTCTTCCTTTTCAGGCTTGGACATCAATTTTACAAAGAGTCAGTTCTTCTTATCTTTTGACATGACTCATTGGGCTCCTCAATTGGAATCTCTTTCGAGTCTTTCCCAAGGTCACCTCCCTATGAAATACTTAGGAGTGCCTCTTGTCACAGGTAGACTGACTAGGCAGGACTGTCTCCCCTTATTGGAAAAAATAGACTCTAGGGTCAACAAATGGAATAATAAGACTTTATCCTATGCTGGTCGGCTTCAGTTGGTCATTTCAGTTTTGTCTACCTTCCAAGTTTAATGGGCTAGCCATTTCATTCTTCCTGCTTCCATTACTAAAGACATTGAATCTAAACTTAGGAACTTTTTATGGTCTGGGAAGGTTGAGTCAAAAATCCATGCCAAGGTTAAATGGTCTGATCTTTGTAAACCTAAAAAAGAGGGTGGCCTGGGGATCAAACATCTTTCCACTTGGAATCATATTTTGTTAGGCAAAAGGATCTGGATCCTCTTTACAGATAGGGAAGCCTTGTGGGTCAAATGGGTTCACTCCATCATCCTTAGACGTACTAATTTCTGGAGTTCTGAACCTACCTGTAATAGCTCTTGGAGCTGGAGGAAAATTCTTCAGATCAGGAATCTTCTAAGGAACCACTTTAGATTTAGGATAGGGAATGGATTTACCACTTTCTTTTGGCAGGACCCATGGCATCCTCGAGGCATTCTGAAGGACCTCTCAACTCCGAGGATTATTAATAGCTCCGAGATCCCGTTGATTACTAAAGTTGCTGAAGTAATCATGAACAGATCTTCGATCTAGCAAGCTATCACAATTGAGGCCATTCGCACGCTCAAACTATTAACCTATCTTCCTGATGCTTCTCAACAGGATAAACTAGAATGGATTGCTAGCCCCACTAAAATCTACACTAACTCTTCAGCATACTCCTTATTAAGACCTCCCTCTCCCAGAGTCCCTTGGTATAATTTGGTGTGGTATCTAGGTGTAAACCCCAGACATGCCTTTATCTTGTGGTTAGCCTTCCAAAATAAGCTACAAATAAGAGATCTTTTACTTTATACATTTGCACTAAATCACTGTTCACTTTGCTCTTTGGACAATGAATCTCTTAAACACCTCTTTTTTGAATGCTCCTTTTCAAAATCAGTTTGGCTCCATTGCCTCAATCATTTTCAGCTTAATATTCCCCACCTTTTAAACCTTCCCTCTATTCTCACTTGGTTTAACCAAAATCCAAGGCCCAAAAATTTTGACCTTCACACCTTCCTTACCTTGCTATCGGTGGTTGTTTATAATCTTTGGTCTGAGAGGAACCTTAGAACTTTCCAAGACAAAGCCCTGGGTGTGGGGAGCTTCAATGCCAAAGTGATCTTCCAAGTAATGGAGCAGCTTTGTTCAAACACCGAGCGTAGGTAATTTGTGTCTTCTGGTCTATTTTCTTTAATTGTTGCAGGTCCAAAGTGGAGGGCCTTCATCATCCTCGTGTAACCTTGTAGCCAGCCCTGCAAGTATACTACCTACTTAGCACTAGTGAAGAGCTTGGTCCACACTAGACATTCCCAAGCTTGGTTTGCCAGCTTTTGTCCATTGGAACGTGATCACTCATAAGCTGGATTAAATGGGTGCCAGTACCAAGACTGAAGGGAGTCTCTTATCTCTCTCGCATGTTTTACTAAGGAACATTGTTAATTTGTAATCATTGTATGACCTGGTTGATTACTAAACATGGTTTGGATGCATTTGGGACTGAGTCTTATTCTTTGCAGGAACAAGTTGAACCCCCTGTGAGCCTAGGTTCTGGTCTTCGATGTTGTGTTTTGTTATTGGTTAGATTGTGTTGTATATTTCATCCCTTTCTTGGTAGTCATGATAGCTCAATTTTGATCGATTGGGCTTTTCTGGAATAGTCTTTTGTATTTAATTGGAGGGGTCACTCTGTCAGTGATCTATTTAGTTCAGGGTGTTCCTGTTTTTTGTACATAACTCCTATTTTTTCAATCCATTTTTTGAATTACCAAACAAAAAGTATGGCTTTTGATATGCAACTAAAGCTGTTCAACTCTTTTGAGTTAAAAAATGAAATGGGGTTTTAATGAAGATCTCTTGTGCATGTTATTATTAATTTCCTTGTTTAGATAGTGAATTGTTGTTAATATTGGTATGGTTTGTTGTAATTGGATTGTGTGAATAAGTGTATGTGGTTCAATAAGAGAAAATTTTGGTGTTGGTGTTGGGTTTCTGGGTTTTATCTTAAGACTTCACCGCGGCGAAATTTTCCCGAGGGGTTTTCTCACTGGACCTCAGTAGTTCGCTACGACAAAGCCAAGAGTTGACCATGATGAACTTCACCAGCAAGACGTTCACTGCGGCGAATATTTTGTTGCTGTGGCGAACTCGTCACTTTCCTCGCTACCAATCCTTCGAACTTGAATGCTTCTGACTTCCTGTTCGTGTGATCCTTACCTGATGGCCCTGAGTAGTCACCTCGGGATAGGGAACGAGACCTCGGCCCAACATGTTTGGTATTAGAGAGAATGTTGGTCTTCGAAATCGGGGGCCAACATTGTTTGGTATCAGAGCTTAGGTTTTTCCTATGCTTATAATGCATAATAGTATGAATTGTATGCTATGTGATTATTTATTGCATTGCAAATTGATTGATTGCATTAAGTGACATGCATATCATGCATACATGTAGGAAATAAGATTGTAGCTAATCATTAATGTTTCCATTGAAGGAGTAAGATGCAACCTCGTAGAAGGACATGAGGAGTTTTGCAAGGATCAGTTGCACCTAACTCCCCGACAAGAGAGGAGAATACTGATAAATCAGTAGCCCCAGGAAATGTTGAGGCTTTTGTAGGGCATGGTAGCAGGCCCTCTCTATCACCGACGCAAGACTCACTTGTTCTGCAGGAGCAAGTGCCCCCACTAAATCCGAGGAGGTTTCAAGCCTTTACTCAGGCATTTGTCCAGGCTATAGGTCAGATGTCACAGACTTCTGCTCAGGCCCCAGCTAAGAAGGGAAACAGTTTGATAAGTTGAGAAAGTATGGGATAGTAGACTTCTATGGGACAACATATCCAGAAGAAGCCGAGACTTGGTTGAGAAAGACTGAGAGGATACTGGATCAGATGGAATGTGAGGATGATGAGAAGGTTGTGTATGCTGCTAGTTTGCTTCAAGGAGATGCTCTAGATTGGTGGGAGAGTGTGCTAGGGACCCAGATGAGACCGCCAGTGTTGGCATGGAAGGACTTCTTAGCTGCTTATAAGAAGAAGTACTTGTCTGAGGTGTATATTTAACAGAAGCAGAGGGAGTTTTTGAGTCTCACCTAGAGGGAGATGATAGTGAGCGAGTATGAGCATTGGTTTACACAGCTATCTCGGTATGCAACTAAAATGATGATGAATGAAGTGGCAAAGCACCATAGGTTTGAATCAGGTTTGCATTTAGCCATTAGAGGGAAAGTGGTGGTACAAAAGTTTTGTGATTTTTAACAACTGGTTGAAGCGACACTGAGGGTTGAAAACATAGAGAACATAAAGAGTGCTATGAACAAAAAGAGAAAGGGGAGAGAACAGTATAAGAGGGGAGGTGGTACTCCTATATCTGAGAGGAGTGTCAGGACCTTCCCTATGCAGTCTGAGGAGAGGAGCAGTGGTGTAAATAGATCGAGATAGATGAGAATTGTTTCTCAGCAGGCCTCAACGGCTAGAGGAGGAAAAAGGAGAGAGGGAAATGCATCGTCCATCCCTAAATGTGATCATTGCGGGAAACTCCATAAAGGGAAGTGCTACTGATTGATAGGAGCTTGCTTCAACTGTGGGGAAAAAGGGCACATGACTAGAGAGTGCCTTGAGTATGCAAGAAAGGAAAAAAAACTCAGATGCAAGCTTTAAAGAGAACTAAGACTATGAGACATAAGACTGCAACTAAAGTGGGCAGTTCTGATACAGCTAAGAGGGTGAGCCTTCTCAGGAGACCAAGGGGCATGCACCAGCTAGAGTGTTTGCAATGACATGGGACGATGCAGAAATCACTCTAGAAGTTGTGACTAGTATGGTTAAATTATTTGATGTTAATATTGTTCTTTTGATTGATCCGGGGTCCACCCACTCATTTGATTCATCCGATAGAACTATGTATGGTAGGAATGTGAGCCCGTTGGATACTCCTTTGATGGTGAGTACTCCAATCGACCAGTATATGATTATTAGTTAAGTGTATAGAGAGTGTGAGATATGTATTGGTGGGGAACACTTAGTGGTGGACTTAATGCCGTTGAAAATGGGAGGCTTGAATGTAATTTTGGGTATGGACACATTAGAGAAGTACAATGCGCATCTAGATTGTAAATAGAAGACAATGGAGTTTGAATTAGACAACAGCAGAAGAGTGGTGTTTATTGGGGACAGAAAACCAAGCCCGCCTAGAATTATTTCGACTCTGACAACAAAGAAGATGATGAGGAAAGGATATGAGGCATTTTTGGCTTATGTGGTAGACACAAGGGCAGAAAGAGGGAAGCTAGAAGATATTCCTATGGTTAGGGAGTTCCCGGATGTCTTTCCTGAGGAATTACCAGGACTACTACCACCTAGGAAAATTCAGTTTCCCAATGAACTTCTTCCAGGTACTACACTGATCTCAATTCTGCCTTACCGAATGGCTCCGGAGGAATTGAAGGAGCTTAAGGAACAATTGGAAGAATTATTGGAGAAAAGGTACATAAGGCCGAGCTCTTCATCTTGGGAAGCTCCGGTCTTTTTTGTGAAGAAGAAAGACGGATCATTGAGGATGTGTGTGGATTATAGGAAGCTTAACCATGTTACCATAAAGAACAGATATCCACTTCCATGCATAGACGATTTGTTTGATCAGTTGTAAGGGGAAAAAGTCTTCTTCAAGATAGACTTGAGATCGGGTTATCACTAGTTGAGGATAAAGGAGTCTGATGTGCCAAAGAATGCTTTTAGAATACGGTATGGCCACTTTGAGTTCTTAGTCATGCCTTTTGGGTTAACGAATGCACCTGCAGCTTTCATGGACTTGATGAATCAAGTTTTTAAGTCCTTCTTAGACCAATTTATCATTGTCTTTATTGATGACATATTGGTTTATTCCAAGAGTAATAAAGAGCATGAAGAGCATTTGAGGATTGCCTTAGAGACATTGAGGAAGAACGAGTTGTATGCTAAATTTGACAAATGTGAATTTTGGCTAAGAGAAGTAGCATTCCTTAGACATATAATCTCAGAATAAGGAGTGCATATGGATCCGAGAAAAATAGAAGTTGTGATTAAATGAGAAGCACCTAAGAATGTAACATAACTGAGGAGTTTATTGGGTTTAGCTGGGTATTACAGGAGGTTTGTGGAGGGCCTTTCCATAATGGCAGCTCCACTTACCAATTTGATGGTATATGTTCCATTGTTGAAGAAATTAACCAAACTTTAGGTGACATTGAGGTAAGCTGAATCTGGGTGTATATTGACTAATTTTAGGGTAAGGCCAGTCCTAAATGTGAAGATTAAGGAATTGCAGGTACAGGATGAGTACTTAAGTAGGCTCAGAGAAGAGATTAAATTGGTAAACCTTCTAAAATAGAGATAAGAGAAGATGGATTGATGGTGGTAGGTAACCGATTATGTATTCTAGATATGCAAGAGTTGAAAGATGAGATTTTTGATGAGATGCACAATGCTCCCTATACAATGCACCCGGGGAGTACAAGAATGTATAGAGATTTAAAAGAGCACCTTTGGTGAAAGGGAATGAAGAAGGATATTGTGGAGTATACTAAAAGATGTTTAGTGTGTCAGTAAGTCAAGGCTGAGCACCAGGCACCTTCAGGCAAGCTTAAACCTTTATCTATTCCTGAATGGAAGTGGGAGAAGATTACAATGGATTTCTTGATGGGATTGCGGAGAACCAACAGAAAACATGATGCAATATAGGTGACCGCGCGTTGTTACGCTAGTCAAAATAAAATAACTAGACTACTACTGTAGCAGTGGCAAGTCTAGGTCGATCCCACAGAGAGTGTGT
>JANVCQ010047534.1:0-10969 GCA_025531925.1 Erythroxylum plowmanianum
CAACACAGTCAATCACATTCAGTAGTCAATTAATACAAAATGAAACAAAGCAAACAATAAAGTGAGACCATCTCGGTCTACTCACAGTATGCTCTAGATTAGCAATTGCTTTCAAGATCTGGAAACGTCTGATGCGAACATTTAACCTGCACATCATAATTATGCAATACACACATTGCACACACACATTAATAACTTTGCACAATTATAGCATTTATTTATGCACAAATACGTATATAGACTATGTACAATGCATGCCCAATGACAATCCCAAGTATATTATCAAATTTCACATCTTATCAAGCATATATAAGCAAGAAATTTTACACACCCTTCTCCATTCACGACACCCATATAACCAAAACACAAATTCATGAAATTAACTTCTAACTAACATCACAAATGCTTCATTTAACCAAAAACCCATGATATTTGACACGATTCTTACGTGATTTAACTTCCAATTCCTCAAAATCTTCAAGAAACTCAAAAATCCCTAACTTCTTCAACATCTCACGATCATCATCATCTTGAGGTTGAAAGGTTTGGGTTTTTGGTGAGAATGGAAGAGAAACCAAGATGAAAGTATAGCATGAAAGGTGATCAAAAATCAAGAAGAAGAGAGGAAGAGAAGAGGAGCTACGAAAATGGTGGAGAGATCCAAAATAAACACCAAACCAAAAAGGGGGGAAGGCTTTTAATAAAGAAAAGGTAGTGGACTTAAGGCCATGTTTGGCAAGTGACTTATGTCACTTGCCACATGTCCAATTCTTATAACCTAAGTCCAATTTCTATTCTAATTGTCTCCCAATTTTCAATCGCACTTGTCAATAATTCCTAAAGTCATTTATCAAAATTTCTATTGCCATTGGACAGAAGTTTCTACTACCATTTAACAATTGTTTTGCCATTTGGCAATTTTTCCTAGTCCAAAAATACCCAACAAATTCTAGAAATTTCTCTGAAAATTCTAAATCAATTTATACGCTCCCCAAATCAATTTTCAACATATAAAAACCACATTTGCCAATATATTCACATATATAAACAATTATACTCAAAAATTGTCAACGAATACATGTACAATTATCTTTATCTGAAAAAAATTCAATATTCATGTGCATGTGGATCTTATGTATGCATGAGCATGAGATGTGTTTACTAATTTATCAGTAATCTCTCAAATGGGTAATGGGATGTTACACTCCTAATGCCACATCCAACATACCTTTATCTTGACTTTTCAGCATCATAAAAATACTGCACTAGCTACTCATCAGGTATCTTGTGATGGGGGCATCTAGACAACAGATCTTAGAAGCAGTTCCAATAGTCATAAAGTGATTCATCATAATCTCGACGTGCTGACTTGATCTCCTTCCTCATTGATAAAGTTTTGGAGGCTAGAAAATATTTCTCCAAGAATGCCTTCCTCATATTGGCCCAACTATGGTAGACATTCGCCACATGCCTTAGGAGGCTCATGTACCACTCCCTTGCTTTTCCCTCCAATGAAAGGTGAAAAACTTCCATAGCACTTGATCAAAAGAAGCTCCCGCCGGTTTCATACTCTGACAAATCATGGACAAAGATTGCAAATGCATGTAGGGATCCTCTCTTATCAAGCCATGAAATTTAGGAAGAGAGTTAATGAGTAATCCTTTGACTTCAAAATTCACGTCAAAATTAGGACAAGCAGTAGTAAATGGATCATAATTAACATCAGAGGTAGTTGTTTCCCTAATGGTCCACCTTCTTTGATTCCCATTATTCTCACCCACTCGCTCATGCTCCCCATTACCTCCATTATCACCATTCCTAGGTTGGTTAGCATAAAAGTTTGGGTTTTTTAGAAAAGCTGGGTTCTCAGTCATCATCACTCTTTCTATCAACACACTCTCACTACTTGGTCGACTAGACTCTTCTTCGATAACTACCTGACTTCTCCCTTTTTCTCTCCTCTCCTTTCTAATCTTTCTCAAACATCTCTCAATTTCAAGGTAGAAAGGTAGAATTTTAACTGTCCTAGGCATGCAAAGAAACAATTCAAATGAAAATAAAATAAAAAAAAGTAACAAAAATTACTTGCAAGCACATAAGGTCAAATAAAAAGGTGAGATGTGATGGATGCAAGTGTGTGGGTGTATGACAGTATGTGTGATAGTAAAGTATGCAAGTAAAATATGTATGTATCAAACAGCAATAAAGAAATGTTTAAAACTATGCGGGTGTAAAAATGCTAAGTATGAATAGTGCAAAACTTTCGATATCCTATTTGTTTGTGTTTTCAAAATTTTATGCTAAGGAAAGAAAATGAAATCCTATACTATTGACAAGTATGAAACTAAACTATATAAAATGCAATCTAAACCAAGGTTCCTCGCCTCACTTAGCAGCAAAAAAAAATGACAACAGCTAACTTAGAGAACCAATTGCTTGGGTCCCTGACAACAACGTCATTTTGATTTGAGCCTTTTTGTTCTTACCCTTAGAGTTCAAATCAAAAATTTAATCCAAGGAATGCAATATAGGTTGCAACCTTGGGTCGTCTCTCTTAATCAGAACCTAAATGAATGGATCTAAGCTAGGCTATATGTCATGAAATGCAAGATAAATTGATAAGAAAGGGGGTTTTGATCTTTGGAAATCTTGACAAAATTAAATGAATTGTAAGAAAAATGTATAAGTATTTTTGGATTTTTGGGAATAAAAGTCAGGAAGATAAAGACAATGGTCAAATGTGATAGAATCCTCTTGAAAATGAGCTTGGTTTTCATAATTCGAAATCAATTTTTAATGGTGGTAGATTCACTAAGTTTCAAATGATAAACCTTAAAGAACTCTTTAAGTCCAAGGTCTAAATCAATGAACTCCATTTCTTAAGACCTTATTGAATGCCCTTAGTGTGGGTAGTGGGTAAGTCAATGCAATAAATCATTTTGGGATCTCAAATCAACTCAATATCAAACACAATTATGCTAGATAAAAGAGATTCATCAAGATCATAAATAGACATATATGAGACTTCATATATTTAAGCTCAAAATTCCCCATCAACAAATCACAATAACATATTGAATATCCAACACTTGATTAAACTCTAATCAAGAATGTTCAACTACAAATTACAATTCCTAAACCTAGGAGTTCATAAATCATAACCAAGCATCGATTAAGTTACTCCCCTTTTAAGCCCATTGAACTCAAGCCATCGCTACATCTTCAAGAGGAGAGAGGTGCCTAGCCACGCATAGCTCCAAGAGACTTCACAACCGAGAACCCACTGAAAGCATCCATGGTAGCTACCAACGGTGAAAAATGAGAGAAAATGGTGGTGTATTGCGTGGAGATGGTGAATCGATGGTAAAGGAGTCGAAGGATGTGTGTTTTTTCTTGTAGAAGTGTCGGTTCCTCTCTGATGTTGTTAAGATAGTCTAAAATACACCTTTGCTTGAATATGGGTTAATGGATCAGGTTGTATAGTGGGTAAAACTTTCGAAAATGGTTTGGGTATTTGAAGGTTTGCCACGGCGACAGGATGAGTTCGTCATGGCAAACTTTACGCCACAGCGAAATTTTCTCGAAAGGTCTCTTCATGAATTCTTCATACTTTGCCGCAGTGAAGCATCAACTTTTTTCGCGGTGAACTTCCTATTGCCTTGTTGACTTGTTGACTTATCATTTTTAGCCTTCACTCCTTGCCTCTACTTCTCTGAGTCTCCTGCAATAACAAATGGTAGTTTGCAGTATCAATTATTCAAGAAATTAATTTAGTGCAATTACTAATTATTTGTGACAATTTTTCTCACAAACTACATAAAATAAAGGCAAGCACTCGAGAATCAGATTAAGTATAACATCTGAAAAATAAAAGCCAAGAAGTGTAATAAAAACTATGAAAATGTCACCAATTTATATAAGAAACTTGGGTTCAATCACATTCACATGAACATCTTCATACCATTAACAACTCTTACTTCTCAAATTCGTATATATTGATATCAATCATTCCATTCCATAATTTATAACCTCAATTAACAACTTAAAATTATTAAACACTTAATCATCTAATTAACTTTCTAGGTTCATTTCAAACCCCAATCAAGTCTAATTACACAATTATAAAGTGTCTTAACCTTATATAGTCCAACAATTACCCAAAACCAACCTTTTCTCCTTCCAAAATACTTCCTCTGATCGTGGGAAGGAGCCTTATAAACATACCTTCATTTTGCTTCCAATTTTTACTCCTTTATATGCTATCCAACACACCTTCACCAATGTCCATCAATTTCACTTCAATTCTACCTTATTCATGCTTCAATCCCTTATCAAATTCATGTCCCAAACCTACCCAATTCAAAAATCATTCATTAGATAACTCTCAAATCATTATCTTTCATACATCAAAATTAAAACAACAGCTATAATTCACTATCAATCATATATACTAGTTCTGTTGCCATTTCAAGATTATTGTATTAGCACCTTTCTTTAACATAAACTCACCTTCATTATACCTCAAATCCTAATCTATTTCATCCATAAAACAATCCATAACCTACCATTCATACATCAAGAGCACAACAGAAAAAGTATCCAAGTTCATGATGAAATTTCCAACACAATTCGTCATCAATATCATATACAATTCATCCCAATTTCATCATCATAAATTCTCTATTATAACATGGGATAAATATCAATCTTTTACTTACTTGACTAGCTCAAATTCTAGCTTAAAGATCAAGTTAATTCCGCTCTCCATGCATGCAAGATCATCCAAACACAAAGTGGAAGTAGATTAGTTCCAACAAAGGCAAGGAGATGATAACATATTATAGCTATCTTTGAGCATAACCTTATATGAATCTTGAAGTGACAATGAATAGAAGTAAAGTAGAATTTCAAAGCTATAGGGTTATGAGTGTATTTCGAAAATGTGAGGAGGGAGGAAGAATGAATTCCATCAGAAACATCTAATGAAAGCCTTTGCCATATACATGTGTCATTAGCTAAGTTAAGATAAATGTCTCCTTATTTAAGGACACTTGTCCTATAAGGAAATAAGTTAAATGTCTTCCCATTAAATGGTACACATGCCCTCTTCCTAAGTTGTCATATGTTCTCTTCTTAAACTGCCATATAACATTTAATCTCTATGCCAAATGTCACTTAATTATGTATGCCAAATGGCACTCATTTTATAGGCTTTATCATCCTAATTTTTTAGGCATCCACTTGGCATTTTACCTAGACTAAATATACATTTTAATTCATCAATTTCTCAATTGTAATAATAAATTCCAAGTTACAAATTATAGTCCATCATTTCTTGTCATTGGTAATCCAAAGTACAAGATATTGGAATTGCACATTCATGTCACATTCATTTTAGTTTCATACCCTGGAATATGTCAATTATGTGCAAGTTGTTTAAATCACAATTCATGAGTGTATGCTAATATTATGCATATGAATACAATCACAAAATCATATCACAATTTACTAAATTGATTCTATATGATGTCACTCATGTGACTCAATAGTCTAACACTTTAAATCCTTCAACAATTTAAGAGACGGGATATTACACATTAGCATAAGATGCTATATGTGCTTCTTCTAGAATCTCTTTTCTTAGATCATCAACATCATGTACACACAATCTATGCTTCAACCATAAAGTATCATCTCTCAACTTAAACTCAGAACTTGAATCGTATTTAAACTTCTCAATAAGCTTCACTAATTCTGGATCCTTACTCTGAGTTTTTCTGATCCTCTTATGCAATACTAGTCAAATCTTTAATGTGGCTATCAATACTTCATTTTCCCCTAAATTCAACTCAACATTCAGTGCTCTCAATTGTATCCAGTTTGGTAACCTCGATGTCTGTATCTGTGCAACACTGCTATTAGATTTCCTACTTAATGCATCAACCACAACATTAGCTTTACCAGGGTGATACTCAATTATACAATCATAATCTTTAAATAATTCAATCCACTACCTTTTTCTCATATTCAACTCCTTTTGACTTAACTAATATTTCAAACTTCTATGGTCTATAAATATCTGAGATGTCTCAACATATAGATAATGTCTCCAAATTTTAAAAGCAAACATCACTTTAGTAAGTTCTAAATCATGATCCAGATAGTTAAATTCATAAGACCTCAACTGTCTCGATGCATATGCAATCACTCTGCCATGCTGCATTAAAACACATCCTAACCCTTAGTGTGAAGCGCCACTATACACAATATATCCTCCTAATTCGAATGGAATAGCTAACATCAGTACTGTAGTCAATTAGTGTTTTAATTTCTCAAAACTATTTTAGCATTCATCATTCCATTTGAAAGGTACATTCTTCCTCAGAAGCTTTGTCAAAGGGGCTGAGATCAATGAAAATCTCTCAACAAACCTCCTATAACAACTAGCTAATCCAAAAAACTCCAAATCTCAGACACATTTCTCTGGGCTTCCCATTTCATCACTACTTCAATTTTCTTTGGGTCCACCTTTATGCCCTGTCTAGACACTATGTGACCCAAGAATACTACTTGATAAAGTCAAAATTCATACTTGTTGAACTTAGCATACAATTGTTTCCCCCTTATTATTTGTAATACTAGCCTCAAATTAAAATGTTCTTCTTTATTCCTCAAATACACCAAAATATCATCTATTATGAACACAATCACAAAATGATCTAAGCAAGGTTGAAATACCTTGTTCATCAATGCTATAAACGCTAAATAGCATTTTTCGACCCAAAAGGCATCACCAAAAACTCAAAGTGTCCATATCTGGTCCTGAATACACTCTTTGGTACATCAGCTTCTACCATCTTCAACTAATAGTACCCTGATATCAAATCTAGCTTAGTGTTGAGCTCCTTATAACTAATCAAGTAAATCATCTATCCTCGGCAAAGGATACTTATTTTTCACTGCCAACCAATTCAATTATCTATAGTCAATACACAATCTCAAAATCCCATCCTTCTTCTCCACAAACAACACTGGAGTTCCCTAAGGAGATACCTTGGGGCTGACAAAACCCTTATCCAACAACTCTTACAATTAGGTCTTAAGTTCCTTAAGTTCGACAAGTGCCACCCTATACAAAGGAATCAATATAGGAGTAGTACCTGGAACTAAATCAATAATGAACTTTTTTCTAAGGGTAATCCTGGTAACTCACTGGGAAACACATCTGGGAAATCTCTAATAATATGAATATCTTGTATTGTCTGCTCAGTTCAGGTATGAGTTACATAGGCTAAGTAAGCCTCACATCCACCTCGAATCAATCTAAGAGCATTTATCCAGGAAATCAACATAGTTGGCACTGCTTGACTAACATCTTGAAATATTACCCTTGGTTGATTAGGGGATTCAATAGCCACTTCCTTAGTATAACAATTCATTACCACCTTATGTGTAGTAAGCCAATCTATACCCAATATGAGATCAATCTCCTTCAACTGTAATACTATCAAGTCGGCCTTTAACTCTGTCTGATCAATCTGAATGACACACCCTTTACAAACCTCCCCGCTCACTATAGTCCTTTCTACTGGAATACTCATTACTAAGCCAAATTTCATCACCTCTATCTCACAATGCAGTTTAGATTCCAAATGTGGTACAATCAATGAATGTGTAGATCCAGGATCTAATAATGCAAATGCCTCAACTTTTTTTAAACCTCAAATTGAAAAACATGCAATAAGCCTGCAACAACATATAGCGAGTTCTATGCCTCCTGTCTAGTGATAGCAAAGATCGTGGCCTGAGACTATGAGAGGTTACTCCACACCTCAGTCCTAACATTAAGACCTACTGAACTAGTTATGCCTTTACCTTTAGCTCTCTATCTTACTCCACTAGCTCCACTTTACTAGACAGTAGTCTCAAACAGTGATCCCCCTCTCACTCTAGACTATGCTCCAAAGGTTGTAGGACAGTCTCTAAGCTGATGCTCATGAGAGCCACAACGTAGACAAGCTCTCATTAACCTCCAACATTCTCCACCATGTTTCTTTCCACAGTTCTCACAACTGGCATCTGTTATGGTTTCCCACTAGATATTTGACCTATGCCTTTACCAGATTGAACAAAACCACCTCTTGGTCTAAATCCCTATTGTCTCAATCTAGTCTATGATCGAAATGACCTATTCTGGCATGTACTAAATCTTCTACCAAAATCAGCTTTGGACTCACCCTGCCTCTTCATTATGAACTCATACCTATACTCTCCTTGACCATCTTTCAATAACTATTCAATTCGGATTGAAGTAGCTCTCAGCTTAGTAAAGTTACTCAAATTAGTAATGGCCAAATTCATTTTGATCTCCATATTCAATCCATCCTCAAATCGTTGACACTTATCCTCCTCAGTAAGAACCAATGCAGTAGCATACCTTGTTAACTCATTAAACCTCACCTTATACTTATCTATGGTAAGATTCTCCTGTTTTAGATCTAGGAACTCTTTCATCTTCTCTATCTACCTAAATATTGGGAATATAGTTCTCCTTGAAAACTTTCAGAAAATCTTCCCACTTCAGTCTACTAGGTCAGGCGGAACTACTAGGAATAATCTTCCACCACTGATAAGCTGGACCTTACAATAGGGAGACTACATAGTTGAACCTTTCATCGGACTCACAATCCATCTGATCAGACACTTGTTTAGTTCTTTCCAACCAACCTTCTACCTCTGTAGGGTCTGTACTTCTGTAAAAATTTACAGTCCCCTACTTTCTAAGCTTATCATACCTCCTTTCCTTTCTCTCAGGAATTCTCGGAGGCATTTGTTCAGACTGAGGTATTGGACACTCTCTATTGGCTCCTATAAACTCAAGGTTAACGGACTCTGCTACTTGATCTCCTATAATGGATGATCTATAAAAAACAATAGCTGTGATCACTATATGAGTCTCTCACTATATATCATGTCTAAATGCTCTTATATATCCCTAAGGATGCCAAAGCATGCTTTGATACTAAAAATGTAACACCCCACTATCATAAAGTATATACCCAAACATCTAGAGGACATTCAAGAATATACCCTATAAGAATGGTATGTTAGAGCAGTCACAATCACTTATTATGGCATGACATATAACATAAGTAATCATAAGATCAACTTTTCCTCATTTCATTCTCAAACATAAGCTGACATCATTATTACATTTCATAATCCATATATTTACATTACAAAAACAACCGAGAGTTTACAACAACTATACAAAATGTCTAACCTAAAATGAGATGCTAATAAAAGATTCTAACTAAACTCTTTAGACATTATCTGACTAGATTTTTGAGCCATTTCTTGTTTCCAAAATTGACAATACTAGACTATCTTAGATGTTAGGTCTCCTCATTACCTAAAAATTAAGATTTGCAGTTTTGATGAGTTTTGTGAACTCAGTGAGTGAACACTCATTGATGTGCTCACTCAAGTCAAAATACAACATCACTAGTATACAACCAAATTCACAAGTATATCACATTAGCTTGAATCAATTCCCATATAGTTTTGTATACCAAATCACATTATAAATTATATCTCAATGAGCACATTATAATATAAACATGTCATCTAATCTTTTCAGAACAATCCAATCATTCATATCAACATGTATACAAGAATTTCATATCACTATGTCAACACAATTCAGTACCTTTTTTGTTTTTCACTGTTGGGTCCCGTTTCTGGAGCCCAAATCTTGCTCTGAAAAGCATAAGGGCTGAGCGTGTTTATTACCTTATAGGGTTGTTTCAATGACCCCTCATTAGCCATCATCCCATATGGGTGGCGTGCCCACACAAGTTAATCATCAAAAACGAACTCATTTCTCCTATTTCTGAATATATTTTAGGAAACCTCAAATTGGAATTTCAATTTGGCTTCTTCAGAACATTTGTTCCCCATTTTCTTAAGTTTCTAAAGACACCAAAATCATTCAATTTGGTTCAAAAATCTGAAAGTTATAACCCAAACATTTTTGGACTATTATTAAATTGAAACTGTACACTATACTCAAATTATATCCAGAAATTGAAAGTCTTAGAGTCCAAATTAAAATTTATTTTCTTCCGAAGAGTTGTAGCTCTACGTATCTAGTTTATTAGAAACAAGAATCATCTCATTTAGAGCTCTATATCTTAAGATATCATCAAAATATTGAAGCATATTCAGTAAAATGTCTAGTTCATGCTCTTCCAATAGATACCCTCACTTCGATTCGATTAATCTTTTCTGAATCAATGCCAAAAGCTGTAAATTTTTATGTCGAGAAAGAGGAATGTGTTAGGAATCCAATTCTTTAAAAATCAGGTCATTTGGAGGTCTAGATAAGAAGTTTTAACAAAAAGATCAAAGTATGCTCAGAAAATAACCTCCCTTAGACAAACAGGGAAGTCGTAATCATGCACATGCATGACCGCGACATTTGGGTGGTCCTGCGCACGATCGCAATATTTGAGTGGACCTATGACTCTTTCTTCTTCACTGACATCTCAACTTCAAACTTCCATAACTTTTGATTTAGAACTCTAAAATTTACAAACTTTATATCAATGGAAAGTTAAATGAAAGATCCACAACTTTCATGAAGAACATAAAAACAATTTATGCCACTAAAAGGGTCAAAATTTCAAATCAATGTAGCTGTCCCGAAATTCCATCCTAAACAACATCACAAATTTCTAATGATCTTGTCTCTTGACTCCATTGTCCAAAAATTTCATACTTTAGATCAATGGAAAGCTAGAAAGATAAGCTACAATGTTTAAGAAGACAACTTTGTCTAATTTAGCCTATATCAATCCAGATTTTTTGCTGAAGTCAGAAACCCAATTTGGCCCTTGTGAAAAACTTGAAATTTGCAATGTACAACTTGGAAAGTCATGAGCATAACCATTCAACTACCAACTTTACT
>JANVCQ010047553.1:0-29108 GCA_025531925.1 Erythroxylum plowmanianum
CTACAGAAAACTCTTAACATAATCTACAAGTCTCATGTAGATCATTTTATCAAATTTTGCCTAAATCAAAAGTCAACCTTCAAGGGCCAAAAAGTCGAACTTTTTACAATTTTTCATATTTTCACACTTTCTCTCTTTATTTCTTGTTTTTCAGCTTAATTTCAATCAACTCATCTACTTTTGAATATTTCTTATTTTTACTCAAAAATCGGGATCCAACAACGAGTGTGCGGAATATGCTCATTCTTTATACACCCTACAGATATGTACCCTATATTGTAACAAGACTACCTATAAGGAGCAATAGGGGGATTTCTTGGTCAACCTTAATGAAAATATAAACCTTATTCCAATCACTATAATCTAGGATAAAGGGATCATCTAAACTGTAGCTATGGAAATTAAATAGGTTAACAAAGATATCAACCTCAAAATTTTAGTGGACAACCTTAAGCCCCTACATATGCTCATTCTCAATCTTTAAACTTAGGTATGTCTTTTGATGAAATTGTTAAGGTACTTGCTACTAATCTCAACAATTTCAACAGGAAACAAGAGCAAGCCTTCAGAATCAAGGAAATCAGACCACTCAATTATCCACCTCTATTGGTAAATTAGAAGCATAAGGCTTATAAAAATTACCTTCCTAAATGGTGGTGAATCCTAAAAAGAATGTAAGTACAATAACTTTAAGAAGTGGTAAGGAAATTCAATCTGGATCTTTCTTACCAATGGAGGTAGAAAAGCATAAAGAAGGAGAAAAGAAAGATAAGCCTCCAACTCAAGAATCAATAAAGGTAAAAGATGATTTATCTTCACCAATATCAACTAATGCACATGTGCCTCCTTTCCCTAGCAGGTTGGGTAAATAAGAAAAAGAGGAACATAACAAAGAGATCTTAGAAACCTTCAGAAAGGTGGAATTTAATATGTTGCTTATAAAAGTTAACAAGAAAATTACAAAATATGCACAAAAATGTTAAGGAACTATGAATAAATAAAAGGAGTTTGAAGGATAAAGAGAGAATAATTTTATGTAAGAATGCATCCACTATGACAAATAAAAAATTATTAAAAAAATGCAAAGATCTAGTAATGTTTACACTTTTTATGTGTCATTGGTGATAAGAAAATTGAGCGTGCAATGCCAGGCTTAGTTACATCTATTAATGTCATGCTATACTCAATTCACTAAGCTTTAAATCTAAATTGTTTGTAAGAAACAAATGTGATTATTTAGCTACTGATTGTTCTTATGTGCATCTTATTGGTGTTCTAGAGGATGTTTTATTCTAAGTTAATGACTAGGTATTTCTAGTAGACTTTTACTTCTTAAAAATGGATGGAGATAGTGTTGAACATTCATCTTCCATTTTCTTGGGAAGGTCGCTTATAAAGATGGTCAAGACAAAAATTGATGTGGATAAGGATACTCTTTAAGTTAAGTATGATAGAGAGGTAGTAAAGTTCAATATTTTTTAGGCAATAAAGTTCCCTAAAAATTTTCAATCCATTTATCATATGGATATTGTGGATTTATTTATACAAGATATTTTTAAAGAAGAAATTACTGATGATGAATTAGAGTTTAATTTTGAACCAGAAATAAATAAGCAACTTATAAAACTTATGAAACTATAAAATCATTATTAGTGATGTTAATAGATTCGAAAACTTTAAATGTTGAAATTACTATAACTCCAAAGAAAATGTTACCTTCTATTTTGCAAGCTCCGAAGATAAAATTGAAAGCCTGACCTGATAACCTAAAATATGTCTATTTAGGTGAAAAAGAGTCATTAACTACATTTATCTCAAAAAGATTGACTATAGGGCAAGAGGAAGGGCTAATAGCACTACTTAAGGAGTATAAAACTATAATTACATAGAAGTTTGAGAAGAAAAAACCCCCTCGAGCATAACAATGTTAAATGATTTCACTTTTTGGGAGGAAACCAAAAATATGATAGTTTGTGTAGTTTTGTTTTATTTATATATAGTTTTCATTTGTTTGTTTTTGAGAAATTAGTTTATGGCTTAAGGAGGAAATGGGTCTCAAAATTCTATAATACTAAATTTCGTAATATGTGATCACATCTTCTGTAATTCAGTTATGAAGATCAAAGACCTAAAATTATAGAATACTAAATCTCATAAGGTGATATCACACCTTATACAATTTAACTTTCTAGAATGGAACCCCTAAAATTCCATAATACTAACAATCATAAGGTGATCAATCCTTATATATGTTAGTAGTATGTTTGATTTTAAAGAAAATTGTAATTTTTAAAAACCAAAAATTATAAAAATTAAATAATCATTAATAAAAATAATTAAAATATATTACGATTAATTTATTAAAAAACCCTAAAATTTTTTGTTTCTTTTTCAGTAGACATACCTACATCTAACACACCAACCCAACTCCAGCTATATACCACACATAGACAACAATGCCCCACATTAACAACCTTACTTAGAATCCAATGCACAAGACACAAACAAACCACACCAAATAGAAACACATCTGATACACCACACACCAAGAGCCCCCAGGTAACTAAAATCCCAAAGCAACCCAAACAAGCGGCCCCAGTTCCAGTAGCCATGTCCCATATCCAACACACCAACAATGCACTCCAGAAATATACTAAGCTTCACATAAGTGCAACATGCTATGCCTATTGTGCCAATTGAATCATCTCAGACCCACCATAACGCTCAACCACCAATACCCATTAGTATTGTATTAATGCCCTATTTATTTTCTATTTTTATTTTATATTTACTTTTACTTAATTTATTTTATTTACTTTCATTTTAAATTTAATTTTAGTTATTACTAGGTTTCTTAACATTTTTTTGAGTTAGTTTTCTATTTAGAATTTTCATCATTATGAGACGTTCCAAAGATCCTACCAGGACAACAACCAAATAAAAATTTATAGTGAATCCAACTACACAACATCAATTTGCTATAAGACTGTAATCATAACCAATAGGAAGCATGCTCAGATAGCGACAAACACCTCTGTTTTGCCTCTAGCTAAATCGTACTTATGAGGTTATCTCACTTTCAACTCTAAAGAAAGAAAACAATGGTATGTTACTCTCAAAACTTGACATATTAATGTGAGTAAGTATGTGCATTACCCATCTTTAGAGGACCTACATATCAAAGAAAAATATGATGATTTGCATATTAACCTGAGTTGGAGATATATTGTGATGATTTGTTTTTTGGTGTTTATTGAATTAACTAAGAAGTTTTATAGTACCTTCAAATTTGATAAATCAGATAATTTTACTTTATGTAGTCCTAATATGGTACATTATAAATTAATAGGTGTTGAATTTAAACCACATCACTTATTTTAATTTAGCCTTAAGGGTGAAAGATGAAGAATATGCTAATCCTACTCAATATAAAGAATCTTTTATAGACTTTGGTGATTTTGATTCTTTTAGAACGTAGAAATAAATGTCTTTTGACCTATTGTTTTATCTTCTAAGTAAATCTAAAGGTAGTTAATTTAATAAGATTAAATGGATCTATATGTAGCATTTTTTGTCTTTTAATTATTCAAAAAGGAAGCCCACAACATGTATTTGCACTGTAACTTAGTTGTTCTTTATTTGGTGTACAGTTAACAATGTACATGTTAATTTAGGTGATTGGTTGGCAATGCAATTTAACAATGTTATCTCTTCTGACAAGAACTTATATCTTAAGCAATGCAATTTAACAATGTTATCTCTTCTAACAAGATTTTATGTCTTAGTTCCTTTATTACTCGTCTAGCTATTAATCTCAATTTTTTTTTGAAATAACTAACACTGATATACATATCACCTATGAGATGGAACCATTAGACAAGGATTGTTTAAGCAGGATGCAGTTACTTGAGCAATAGAGAAGAGCATTTTGTTTTATACCATGTGACCCTCATAAAGAGGTTGATTGATATTGTTTCATATCAATATTAAAAATTATCGCAAGTTTATGACATAGTTATAGCTAACATAGGCAAGTATGGGGTCGATCCCATGATGACTGTAAGTACTAGTAGTTATCATTTTTGTAATTATCTAATCTATGAATTATATTTTAAATTTTAATTAAAATTTAAAATTTAAAATTTAAAATTTAAAAATAAACTAGGAATTAAAACAATTCTGAACTCAAGATAGAGGTAAATACTAAGATTATGTCAATATCAAATAATGGTGTCTAGGTAATAAATCCCCTCTAAGATCCTTAATTATTAATCCTTTATCGTGCAATTATATTATTTATTATTGGACTATGGAAATTCCTATCTTATTTTAATATCTTTCTTAAGACTATTAACAACTAATTTATTAGTTGATTAACATAAATATTTCTAGCTAAAACCCCTAAGATTGCATTATCGACTTATGAATTTCACTATTAGATTTGACCCTAATCCAAAAGGATTTATGTAGACATATTTCTAGGTTTTCATACAACTAGTTCCAATTATAGTAGATCTATTCATACAGGAAGATTTCTCAATCTCAATCATATGAAATCATATTATGCATTAATATTTCAAATATATTAGAACAAGAATAAAATATATAAATTAAATCGTAATAAATCAATCAATATAATTGCTTTAGATAAAAGATTAAATCATATTGTTATTTCCACTTAGGATTAGGGTTCATCATACTTAGACACTAATCAAGTTTAGTTCCTATCTATTGAGAACAAAATCAAAGATAAAAATGTAGAAAAACTAATAGAAAACAAAGAAATCATAATTCTAAATCTCCCTTTATCTTCTATTGAATCTTGTTACAAGTTTGCATTAGAAGTAGCTTTATATCACATCTCTTAATGTATCTTTGTGTATTCCTCTTCCCTTGATCATAACTGTTGCCTCTTTAGGTTTCTTACATCTCAATATTACTTAATAACTCGACTCTCTTTGATTTGCCACTATTCATGTCCTTTTATAATAAAAATTAAGGTTTTTGGGATATACATGATCACTTATACGAGCATGTAGAATACTGTGTATATTCAAAAACACCAAAATTTGCAATTTCACATGGACACAAAGACTTACACGAGCAACATACATGACTATGTATATCAACATACATGGGTGTGTAACTCCACACAACCATAAATTAAATTCTTCTATCTTTACATATTTTCAAAGACTTACAAAATCACTGTACATGGTCATGTAGGTCCTTAGTTGCTTCAAATCTTTGTTCCATGCCACAATTTCATTCAAATTGTTTTCCTTTTGATCTATAAAGGCAATTATTACCTATAAATGCACTTAAAGCAAGTTAAGTATCAAATAAACAACAAAACTACAAAATATTAGGCAAATATGTTAAATATGCGTGTATAATTATAGTCAAATAAGCATCTATCAAACATCACCACACTTTAAGTTTTTTTTGTCCTCAATTAAATCATAATCTAAATTATGAACTTTACAAGCATCTATCGTTTACTAATCTCAACATATCCGTCCATACTCTAAGTCATCATATCATATTAATTAAATAATTCTACAATTATATCAAGTTATCCTAAAACTAACTTCATAATTCAATATCAATAATAATCACATCGATAATCTTTTTGAAATGAAAACCATAAATCTTTACATCTTAATCAACATTTTACTTCATAAACTCAAATATTTAGGGTGAAAAGTATCAATCTCTCAAACTAATGCATAGTAGAACTCTTAATCATAAGCTTATAATATTTTCATATCTCCGCCACTTATATGTAAACTAAAAACAAAAATCAAAAGGTTTTATTACAAGGTTTTAATGGAGCTAAGGAAAAGTATGATCAGGATAACAAAAGTGTGATAAATTTGAAGAAAATTTACTAAGGAAGCATTAAAAAAAACTTATTACTTCCCAATATATAGGTCCTTGCATTATAAACCCATTAGTATTATATTTTTTTATACTCGCAACATACTTTTTTTAAGACAATCAATATAATTAAGCATTTATCATGTACCACAATTAAAGAAATATTGGACTTTTCAAAATTTCAAGTTTTAAACAATCAAGTAATGTCAATAACCTTTAGGGTTCAAATTAATAAAAAAGCTTCAATAAAAATAAGGTAAAGGTTAATAATAGGGTTATACTCAACGAAAGGCTAAGGCTTAAAGTTGGTTATTCTTAAGGGATAAACTATGGTAGGGTAATTATCAAAGAAATAGGATTTAAAAATTGTTGACTCTAAATGCCTTTATCACTTTAATGCTTTTGATTTAACAAATGTGATATCAATATGTATAATAAAAGCAAGTTCTAGAATTATTCACTATGCATGATAACACACATAAAAGAAAAAGAGCTTAAAAGTTTTTGAAAATTTGCTTTTAAGCTTAATATACTTTTAAGCTCATAAAAAATGATTATATATATCTGTAAACAATATGCAAATTTCATTCAAATTGACTATTTCAATAACTATTACAAATATGATTTATAAAAGCAAGTTTATTCTAGCTTTCATCCTTTTGCATACTAATTTAAATCAATAATCAATAATGACTTAAAGTATTTATGGAAAGATTTCAACTAATTCAGAATATTAGTTAATAAAATTTAATAACAAAGATTCTAATAAGCATTAAAAAATTATAATCTCCTTCCTCACACTTAAAATTGTACATTGCCCTAAATGTACACAATAAAAGCATCTTTACAAAAAAAATTAAGAAAGTGGAGGAATTTTGGTACTTCCCTAAGTACTAAGAATTTCAAATTCTAATTTTGATGAGGGATCCATTTGATATTAGATACAATCATCCTTGCAAAATATAAATGAAAAGGGATAAAAAGATAATAAAAATTGAAAATAACAAAAAACATAAATACAAAATATGAAAATAAAAAAACATAAATATATCATACTTTTTGAGTTGCCTCCTAAATAGCATTTGGTTAATGCATTTAGCTTGACATAAATTTTATGCTCAAAGTGGATTATAAAGATGGGGTTTTGTAACCTTACCATAGGTTCCATGAACTCCAAATAAGCTACCTGATGTTTTTATTTGGATTATTGCCTTGAACTTGTATAAGCTCCTATGATCCTTTAAATGTAGAATCCTGCAAAATATCTAAAAATGAATTGTTATGAGACTTACTAGATGCACTTACACCATTAAGTTCAAAAGTAGAATTTAAGATATTAGATCATTTAAAAATAACCTCTTCATCCTATACCTTTAAGTTTAAACTATCATTATCAACATCTATCATTGACCTAACAGTCGCCAAAAAGGGTCAAACAAGGATTAGAGATACTTCTATATCTTCTTATTTTGGTATTTCTAAATTTTCCATTATGTAAAGGATCATGAAATAAACTGAAAACATGAACTTATCAACTTTAATATGAACATCTTCGATAACACCTCTAGGATATTTTATCAATCTATCAGCTAATTCCACACTTATCCTAGGAGGTTTAAGTTCACCTATTCCTAGTTTCTCAAACAATGAATAAGGCATCATATTAATACTAGCCCCTAAGTCGATTAAAACATTATTTATTTTAAACTACCAATTTCACAAGGGATAGTAAAACTTCCTAGATTTGTAAACTTCTATTGTAGTTTGGTTTTCGACACTTCTAAGCTCCTTTCGCTCAGTTTATCCATTTCCAACTCCTTCAACTTTTCCTTATGCGCTATTACCTCTTTGAAAAGTACCATATGCTTTGATGCCTGTAATAGAGTGTCAATAAGAGGTAAGTTATAGTAGAGTTAATTAAAAAGTTCAAGCAGCTTACCAAATTATGCGTCTCTTTGATCCTTTTCCACTTTCATAAATAAGGGATGATAGGTTGATATTCCTTGATTTTTCTTTGGTTACTTTCACCTTTAGCTTTAGATTGACTCTCAACAATCTCTTTCTTCTCTTCTACTTCTTCTTCAAAGAGCTATTTGAAGGATGTGATTATCATTACTTTTTTTAGGATTTGTCTCCTTTATACTAGGTAGACTCCTCTATGACCTTTCAAATACTAGATTGGCAATTTGTACGATTTAAAATTCTAAGTTATGTATCAAAGCCTTTATTTTTTGATGTCTTACATCAGAATTTTTAGTAATCTTCAACCTCATCTCTTTTAAACTAGGCTTTTTAGTTGGAGATGCTTACTGCTAAAATCCCTGAAGAGGGCTATTTCTTGATTGGCCTTGATTTCTCACCAGAAGTTGAGGTGATTCCTCCATCCTAGATTATAAGTATTCCTGTATAGATTGTTTTGAGGTCTAAGAGCATTCCCCTAATAATCCACATGCTCGAGTTGTGATGTTTGACAACTTTGACCTGCATGCTTTAGCCCACACACCTAACACTACATAACTTAGCTTGGTGGATTCGTTAATAATCTATCAATCTTCCTTTTAAGTGCCCCACTTGATTCTTCAACTGCACTACTGCATCTACTTCATAAACTCTCGCTGGCTTGTTAATTCTGACGTGTAAAGAGCACCACTTGTGGTTTTTCATTTCCATATCTTCGGTAAGTTCTTATACTACCTATGGTATCTTATTATTGAGCGTATCCCCAACTACTACATCAATCAATTGCCTTGCATTTTGATTCAACCTATTATAAAAATTCTAGATTTGCATCCAAAGCAGTAAATTGTTATGTGGACATCTTCTTAATATCTCTGTAAACTTCTTTCATGTATCGTATAGTGATTCAAAATCAGCTTGGGAGTAAGAGGAGATATTTTCCTCAATTTTACAGTCTTAGCTGGTGGGAAGTACTTCAATAAAAACTTCTTTACCACTTATTCCTATGTTGTCAGTGATGATCGTTGCATTGAGTTTAACCATTACTTGTGTAATATCCTAATTTGATTATTGTATTGTGTAATGTGTTATACATGAAATTTATAGAGTATGCTTTACTTATGGTATAGTAGAGTAATTTAAACATTTAAATGTATTATTGAGGTTATAATAGAGATCACAAATAGACTAAAGATAATTCTTGACTCGATCAAAAGTTTTTGAAAACTTTGAAAGCTACGGAATAAGACTGAACAAGCTTTAAAAGGCCCTAAAATGTGTTTTGAGGATTTAGGTGACAATTTTGAATGAAATCCAAATGATTTCTGTGAATAGTTTTTTTGGATAAATAGTGAATCCAAGTGAATAGTATTTTTGTTGGAATAGTGATTTTGAGGACTTAACCCTGAAAATTTTTAAAAAAGAGAATTGAAAATGTGTGAAATAGGTATTAAAGTGTAATGATATTGAAATGGATTGAAAATAAGTCTGATCAAATGGACTTATGGAATTTCGAAAGTTTAGGACTTAAAATACTCTTTTTAGAAAATAATGGATATTGATGAATTAAAACCCATTATAATTTTTTTAAAGCATCCAATCAATAAGTGTTGACCCTAATTAGAGAATTTCACGGTCAATTTGATGATAAGATAATTTTCAAATATTTTTGATATTTAACTCAGATAGTTGGTGAATTAAATTCCTTAAAGGGGTCTTTTTAGATTTCATTAATGGTCAATTTAATCTTTTTACAACAAGTTAGTGGATTGATGAGTCATTAGAAGAGAACCAATTAAATGGTGACAAAGGACAAGGGTAAAAGTGTAAATGTGAGACTTTTTGGCAAAGTTGTAATTATAAGATGTTATTAAGGATAAAGGTGTAATTATAATGGAAATCGGGGCAAACTTGTAATTAAACAAAGCCTTCATCTTCTTTAAATGTTGGTGGCTGGCCATTTATGAGAGAAACATAGAGAAATAGAGAAAAATGAAAAGAAAAAAGAAAGGAGAAGAGAGAGGTTTGGCTATGGCCATGAAGAAGTGATCCAAACCATTTTTCATGCTCTTCTACCTCCAATCAAGCATCCAATAAAGTTCCACAGCCATTCAAATAAAGAAGAAGAAGAAAATGGGTTCATAAGCTTGCTAATCTTGTTGAAAATTTTGATTTGTTGGGTTATAGGCTAGATTTGGTTTTGATGGTGTAAATTGCACCCTTTTGATGAGATATCAAGGTTTTATTGCATTGGAAGCAATTAGGAGAAAGAAATCAAGTGAATCTAATGTATGAAACCTTAGTCAATTGTGGTCAAAGGTGATATCTGTTGCCTAAAGTGTTTTATTTTATCATTTGATGATTTAAGATTAATGAATGACATTCGGAAATTGGTATAATGATGAAGGAATGAAAGAAAAATCATGGAAATGATTGGATGAGTTTTTGGTCCATGGCTAGGTTTGTTAATGTGATATGATCGAAACTCCTATTTTGATGTTCTATGATGTTTATAGCATGATTTTCATGCTAGTGAAGTAAAGAAATGAAGTTTGGAATTAGTTTTGATTAAATTTTGGTTTGGGGTGTATGATTTTGTGAAAATTTGGTTTGGGGTGTATGATTTTGTGAAAATTTCTTAATGAAATTTTATGGCTTTAACGGGCGTATTAAAATGTCATGGAATTGAATTTAGATTGGCTTTTAATTATTAGATATAAAATAGAATTGAATTGGAAGAGTTTAACGTATAATATGTTAAGTTTAGCCTTAAGGGCATTTTTGGTATAAAAATATGATTATGAAATAATAACCATGTGAATGTGATTAAGGATGGTCATTAAGTGTATTTGTGGTATTGGAATGATTAAAAGAAGTGTTATGTTATTAGTTCGAGAAAAAAAATTAGTATATGGAGTGTATGTGGAAAGTAATTTTGTCGACTTTGTTTAAGGTGTTTTTGGTTGGAAAATGTATTAAAGAGTTGAATGTATTCATATTACGTTTTCGAATTGGAAAACGAAATCAACTGAAGGATTTCGACGTGGTGAAAGGAAAGTAGAAAGTTGTGAATGTATTTTAATTGTTTTATATGACTAAATTCTTTGTAAAATAATTGATAACATGTGAGTGTACTTTAAATTGATTTTATGCAAAATGTTTTTACTTTAAAATGAAATGAACATTTATGTTGAGTTTTATATGAGTTTTTTTAAATTATTTTATATGAATAAATTATTTGTAAAAGAGTTGATGGCAAGTGATTTTAACTTATGCATTCAATTGTATGATTATAAGATCGAAAAAAGTTAAAATTTTGAAACATAAAATTTGCAGTTTCATAATCGTGACAATCCCATAATTGATTTTGAAAATTTTATGAGTTGCTTTTTAGCTACAAAATGGTTTGAGTTTTATGTCAAAAGATAAGGTACTAAGAAAAATGATTTCGCGTTTTTAGCCTATGGTACACTGTTATGCTCATTACATGTTTTATATGGTCAGAGTATTCCAACCATGCATGACAAGTGTCTGAAGGGTGTCAGTTACTAACAACGAGCGATATTGTGTCTGTCAGTAGTCCAGTGAGTCACTGTCTACATGTATAGAGTACATAGAGTGCTAGCCAAAATTTATCAAGGGTAAACAATGTAGACTCAGCTTCGTGACTTATTATGGGTAAGTGATGCAAAACTAGCTCCATGACTAGTGGTTAACTAGTCATGGGTAAGAGATACAAAACCAATTCTATGATTATTTTAAAAGTAATTTGAGAGGCATCGTATGGTACCAAATCTAGTAGATGACTTATTTTAAGTATAAAAGTTTTCCAGAGAACTTGTTGCCAACATTGTTTATTGCTTTAAAAAATGAAAAATGAAAAGCAAATGCTTAAGTGAAGCAGAATTTGATAACAAGATAATTAGGTTATATTTCTAGCAAGATTTTAAGAATATTTTACTTATGTTTGGATATTTTTATTGGATTTGGTATTTAACATAGCTTATTTTTATTTATAGGTATTATTTTAGCTCCTTAATTTAAAAAGAAATGAATGAGGGTAAGTTGGATCCAAATTACAAAAGTTTTGGTATAATTTTATAGGAACATAAGTCAACCGCGTTCTAATCATGTAGATCATTGGTTCATTCTACTTCTTAGAGAATTTTTCATATGAACAATAACATCAAAATAAATACTCGTATTTATGACATTCAGGCCCATGTTTTTAAAACAAACCCTCGGATGTGTGATTGAGGAGTTACTATTCCAACTAAGGGATAATATGCGTAATGATGTTTATGAAATATCATTTTTTGTAGCTGTGAAGAACATAGGACCAACATGGGTTCATAAGAATAAAAATTATCATTTGGAATTTAGATGAGAGCACATCAACAGAAGAGTCATAAGCCACCAAACTAAAATGTCTTATGACAAGAATAGAGCAACTTTGGAGACAAAGAAGGGGATTCCATCAAGATTCAATTAAATAGCTTTAAGATTTTAAGATCCAAAAGAATGACCTCTTTTGTTTTGTGTTCTTTCTTAATGGTTATTGATCTTCTTATTCTCAGTATCAAATAAGTTTGAGATATATCTAAATGTGATGAACCCTTGAAATATAGGTTTAGATTAAATCTTTGATTTAATAAAAGACCTAAGTATTATTATGAATTATTCATACCTAAGTATTATTACGAATTATTCATACTTATGATTGAATTGAGATTTGCCAATGTTTTGATTTAGTTTCATGTTTCATATGTAAGGATTAAAAAATCAAATATATGAAAATATTATGACATAAATAATAAGAGTTGCATATAATATTATAGATAGGATTGTATAAATCTTCTAGTTTAGAATCAAATCTACTAAGGGAATTCATCGAATAAGTTAATTTATTCTTAGGAGTTTTGATTATAAAGAGATTTAAACCAATTGACTTAAAGATAGAGGTTGTATTTCTTGTTAAAGAATATAGATGTAACCTAGAATTTCTATAGGTCTAAGAAGCTAGGATTAATAATTAAATCAAGATAACTTTAATCATAAAAAGGCTCTAGGGGAATTTTACATCTAAATTTTATTTTATATTGGTTGCTTCAGTCTTATTTATTGTTTTGCCTTGGTATTTTAGACTAGTCCAAGTAATTATTCCTTTTAATTCAATCATTAATTTTGTTAAATTAGATAATAGAAAGATAATTATTACTAATACTTATGGTCCTTATAGAATCAACACTTATATTCACTAGGCTTTACTATAAGAATGATAGGTATACTCTCCTAGTTGATCTTTAGTATTCTTTTGGGTCAGATACAACTATCACATTGTATCTTGTTTGATTTTGTTTGTAGCATTATTAAAAGTTTTAGGATTTATTCAAATTCATATCAAAGATTTTGAGACCTACACCATGTTGTTTCTTCTTTCGAGTTTTAGCTTTTCCTTTTAGGTCTTTTTATGATGATCTACTCATAGTTATTAAGATTCACTCTAATAAGTCCCTTATGTTTCATTCGATTATGGCTTTTCCTTACTATTTTAAATATTTTAGCATTATTTATTCCTTATATGATTGACTTATTTATAGTTTTTAATTTTTTAAAAACTCCTTTTCTTAGTCTTCCATTAAAAAATAATAGCAAAACATACATAGTATGAACATCACATGTCAACCAATTAATTGTTACTAATATAACAACCAAACTCAGCTCTTAAATTTGTCTTAAACTAATTAAACCTAACTCATACTAATGATTTAAAATAATTATAGTAAATTATTAATTTGGATTAACTTTAATTGATTCGGGTTGGGTTCAAGAGTTGGGTTGGATTATCATGTTAGTAACATTTGATTGGTCCATATGTGATTTTCATGCTGCATATTTTTTGCTATTAGTTTGTAATAAGAGTTTAAGAAAAAGGGTTTTTGGAAAATTAAAAACTATAAGGAGTTTTTTGTAAAAATTTTATACGTTAGGGTTTTAAGTTACTTAAATTAGAAAGGATCCTTATGTCTTTTACCCTAATATAAATAATGTTTTCTTAGAATGTATGTTAAAATAATCACTTGGGCATTAACTCAATAAAGCTACAATCAAATGTTGCTTTTCAAAAATTAAATTAGGTAATGGAATTTGATCAAGAGATCCATATTTAAAGTCAAAATTTAAAATGAATTAAAATATGTTCTTTTTCTTTTTATATGTTTTGCTTGTTTGAGCTAATAAATGGTAGGATTGGAGAGATAGAGCAAACTTGATAAAGAAATTAATAAAATTGTTCTTTTAAAAGCCCAAATTTCCTTTTCAAGTCCAATTTTAGTTTAAAATAGCTGAGAATTATATTTATTTTGGTATACATTCCTATTAGAAATGTTTTCTATTATTTCTTAGTTTTGAGTTAGAGTTCTTAAGCATATTTGGTTAGTCTAGTTTTACTTATCTTTTAGGCATTTAAAAACTTTAAGGTCATTTTAAACTAAAAACTTTCACACCATTTCTTTTTCTTAAAATAATTCAATTCAAATGTTATACAAAGAAGCGAGTTGGACATAACACTTTTCATTAAAGATAATAATGACATTTTAATTATTCAAATTTATATTAATGGCATTATTTTTTATGCAACTAGTGAAAATTTGTGCAAAGGATTTTTCAAGTTTATAAGTAGGGAATTTTAGATAAGCAAGTATAATTTCTTTTTCAGTCTTTAAAATAAGCAAGTGAAGGAGGTACCCTCATTAACTATGCTAAGCACGCTAAGGACATAGTTAAATGCTTTGGTATGGATTAAGCCAAACCATTAAAAACACTAATAAGTATCACAACTAAGTTTTAAAATGATGGAAAGGACCCACCAATCAATCAATATTTTATCTAAACCATTAAATAAGGATAAGTTTTGCATAATTAAAAGCAAATTAAGAACAATTTATGCATATTCTTTATGATTAGTTGATTTTTTATTTTTTAAATGCATATATAATCATTTGAAAACCATTTGATTCAATATCCTATTGTTTAAATTCAATTTTGAGTATCTTTGTTGAAGCTTTTATGTTATGATCTTGTGCATCTTTGGTTAACTTATAAATTATCATCAGTTAACTAAAAGATGGAGCTACAAATATAAAAGGCTCCTCTATCCTTCAACGAGTTCTTTATTTGGATAATAGCCTTGCAAATTCTTATCAGGAAAATATGTTTAACTAGTTGAATGTTTGATAATCTTAAATTTTTAGTTTTATCTAATTTGAAAATTCAACGTTAACCATTTATCCTTGAGTTTTCTTTATAATCCATCATTTCATGTAATAAGTTTTGAGAGTCCATAAGTAATCTATCAGTTTACATGTAGTTTTATTGTATATCCTTTTTCTTCTCATTGAAATCAGTCTCTCTCTCTCTCTCTCACACACACACACTCACACACACACACACACACACACAAAGTTTTCTCCTTTATCTGGCAGTTGACCTCATCTCCAATGACTTTTATAGGCTCCCAAAGATTATTATAATCTTATATAAATGACTTCTATCAACACCCATCAATATTTTGATTTTAGGGTAACCTAATCCTTTTTAAATATGGTATTTTCATAGTATTTCAAAATTTTATGAAATTTTCTTGAAATTATTAATTAATTAGCATTGATTTTAGGAATTTTAAAGTGTTTATACTTTCTGTTTCATGAAAATTTATTTATATGACATCCAATTTTAATTTTTGCATGATTAAGTTCACTTGATTTTGGCTGATTACATATCCGTTTGATTAATTTTGACTTTTAAATTAACTTTTCGTAATTCATAACAAATTTCATATATCTTTTCAACATTTTTGTATAAGTTAGAATTATAGCATTTTTATTGAGATTGAATTAGGAATGTACTTGGCAGAGTTAACTTTTCTTTCAAAAGTTATTATAATGCTTTGTTTTTTGTGAGTTACATTTAACTATTGATCCCCTCCTAACTCTTACTCTTTGAGCCCTTCAGATCATTTCATTTCGTTTGGTATAGATATAACCAAAGCTAATAATACATGTTTTGATTTGAGAGCTTCAAGGAAGTTTAGATCTAAGAGAGCCTAAAGAGCGAGGTCCTTACTACTCCTCCTTCATCTCTCCTACCTCTCATTAGAGGTCACCCTTATTTTATTGCCAAGTAACTCAAGTTTCAAGATTATAAAACTATATCTCTTCATGATAATATAGTTATTCATTCAAATTCCCTAGATAATTTTAAACAATTTAACTTAGTTCGATACTTCATTGACTAAGGTTAGGAGCTTATTTTATGTAGGACATATATGGTTACTCTACCAATTTTTTTAATTATAATAAAAGGAATGAGGTAAGAGACACTAAAATAATTTTAAATACCAAGTTTATGATATTGAGATTTCGCTCACTTTGCAGATTCTTAATTATATTTTAAACATTTTTGCTTTTAAAAATAATTGCTTAACAAAATATTTTATGGAGGATGCACCACGTTCCATTTATAACCATTCTAAAGTCTTTCCTTAGTAGCCTCCTACTCATTTTCATTATCCACTTATTCTCAAGTCATAAGAATCTAGAATTTTTTTAGCTATAGCCAAATTTCACCACCACTTTATGAAATTTAATTATGTATCCTCAACTAACCAGAAGAGTAATGTAAGCTTTGACGATTAATGGTTCTTTTCCACCCTCATAATGGGTGAAAAAATAGCTTTGGGACACTTTTATTTTGTGCAGCATGTTTCATTTTACTCAGGGTAAGAACAAGGATCAAAATATTACATATGATATAAGATTTGAGGTTGTCATTGGTCAATAGCCTAGCCTAGGTAGCAACAGTTGCTTGCAACTGAGCATAGTAATATGGTAGAGGTGCCAACTCTAGAGAATGTAGCACTAATGCCATAATATAGTCATATCAAGGAGCTATACTTTAATGATGGGATAACAATCATAAGGTAGATCCTTTCAGTAAACCTCCACGACCTACATATGCTTTAATCATTTCTAGATTAGCAAAGCTTGTCAAGACTTAGATGGTCATATGAGGTGAGTTTACACTTGTCTGTGGTAAGTTAAACTTATTTTGAGAGCATTTGTACTATTATTAAGTTTCCTTTTATATAGTTCTCAACCATATCCTAAAGTGACCTCCTCTCCCTACTTTCACTACAAGAAAATTACTAATTAACGATGGAAAATTACTAACAGAAAAATATCGTAGTAAATTACCGTCAGAACATCATATTCCATAGGTAAAATTGTTGAGAAAAATTCCATTTTGTGACAGACAAAATATTAGTTGGTAAATGTGGAGGGAAATTATCCCGACAATTTTTTAGAAAGAATATAGCGATAGATGGAAAATGTTTGTTGGTAAAATAGGTGGGAATGCTTAACAACATAAATAAACGTCAGCGTGTACCAATGGAATATATTTCTTTTGGTAAAGTGCTGATGGAATCATTATTCTGTTGGTATAATTGAAAGATAAATTTTGTTGTTTGTTTCGGCTTCAACATTTTTAATAAAACAAAAATGATATCATTTGGTTTAACACCAAATGATGTTGTTTTCATTTAACCTAAAATTTATCGAGCCCCCCTCCTCCATTGTCATTTTCCTTTTCTCTCTATTGTTTTATCCTCCATCGGTTTTACTCCCTGTCATCATCGTCATGACCTCTATCGTCCTCGTTTTTGTCATCATCCTCGTAGCTGACACCGTCCTCGTCTCTGTTTAAGTTGGGTTTTGTCCTCCTTTCTATTTTATGCTTATTATATATCTGTGAATGAGTTTTATACTAATTTTTTGAAATGTTGTTCATGCATTATATATGTTTTGTCTGCATTTTACCATTATTGTGTGATGAATGACAAATTTGAGCTAAAACCGATTACAAATGGCCCCTTAAATGACACTTGAAACTCAACTAGTAATGTGTGTTTTGGCAACTGTTTTTCTTCTCTTCTTCATGCATTTTCTACTTCATTTTGAGAAGATGAAACCTTAACTTTTAGGCAAAACATGGTATTGCACCTTCTAAAAGAATAATATAATTTTATTTTAATAGAATTTAGAATAGACCTCACCTTTTCCTCGATTCTTTTAGAGAAAGGATTATTTCTTGAACCAAATAGAGAAAGATTTGTATGGAACCTAATAATATAGAAGTGTAGGTTAGATGATTACCAAGTTTTAAACATTATTTTGGAGTTAGGGCAATTTCATCTAACATAGATTGTTCAACAATAATTTTTCAATACGTACAGTAAATTTCCATACACAATTACATCTAAACATAATAAATAATCATATTATAAAGAAATTATATATTCATATACTAATATAAGATTAGTCAAATAATACCTATAATCTTATAGTTATAAAATCAATTCCTATAATTACAAACATATTATAATTCCAACTCAATTATTGGATGACTCATATTAACATTATCTCTAAAGTTAAAGTATAAATGTTTATAATACCTAATTTTAAATGATGTCATGAAATTTATAATGTTTAGTGTAATAAAAATTTATGATTTCACAATTTCTTAAAAACTTTGCATATTACATGTATGGGGTTTTACAACATGTTTCATTTAATCTTATCATTTCATATTTCTTTAAAAAGTTTTAGCTTTATGCATTTTGTTGAATTTGGGAAATTTTGTGAATTTCATTAATCTTTTATAAAAATAAACACATTTTAGTATTGTCTTTTGAAATGAGAGATTTAAGTAAGTTGTTGCATTCGTGGAATAACTTGACTTTTTCTTAATTATGGAAAATATCAATTGTATGCAATTTTAATCAAACTTGCATACCTTATATATGATTAATTAATCTTATAAAAGTGCTTGGTGTATTTGTGATTTCAAATGGCATTACTAACCATTCATGAAGTCGTTTTTTTAAATTTTGAATGTAGTTTAACACTCAGCCCCTTCCCTCATCCTAATTTGACAGTGTCTAGATTTTAAGTCAATTTTCATAAAGATATTAGACCTATAAAACTCATCTAGCATATTATCTAACTTAAGAATGGGATGTTGATACTTTAATGTTATATTGATTATAAACCTGCAAGCAATGAACATTTCATATTATCCATCTTTCTTATAGAGAAAAAGTAGGATAGATCAGCAACTCCCATATTATTTTATTTTGCATAAAACTCACTTTTACTTTTTCTTTTCTCTATTTTTCTTTTCTAATTTATTTTTAAGCTCTTAACCTTACAAACATTTTCAAAATATGTTTTCTGTTAGCAAATTGATAAGAGGATCATATTATTTTTTTATTATAATTAAACTTTTGCTAGATATAGAACCTAAAAACTTAGAATATAATTGGTTTGGATAGAACAATGTAAGGGTTATATCACTTGAATACACGCCCTACCAATCTAACTTTATCATCACCCCTCACTAAGCCATCAAAACTGAATCTAAAACATCTCTTGCTTTCTTTTATTTAATGAAATAATATTAAATCAGTTCATAAAATGGAATTGCCTTAATTCCTATATTGAAGCTAATACTTGACGCATTGAAATTGGTGTAATCTTATTATGCAGATGCAAACTAAATACTGAAGAAAAATGTGGACAAATCCTTATCCTTATCATATATTAATTTCTTGCATATTGTCTTCATATATGCAACACATATTGACAATGATTTGGATATTGCCATTGATGCATTCAATACTACCTGGGTAATTGTATTTTATTTATTTATATTAACATTCATGCATGAAATAACAATTTATATAATGAATTGGAGTTAAATATCTTTTTCTTCATTATTTCTAATTTGTTCATTTAGAATAAGCATTGGTGGTGTTATTGCATTTTAATAGAATTAAGGGAGATTATGATAGTTGAATCTAATCATAAGGAAAATGTTATAATGAAGAACTTGTTTGGAGCACTAATGAAGCATGATATTTGAGTTGTATGTCATAATATAAATTCCATTATGACTAATATAACAAAATATTGGTGAGAGATTATAGGCATATGCCTTATGGCAATTTTTGGTTTATTTTAGTATGGAAAACAATGATAAAGTTCGGTGATCCATTTATTCTATCACTTATGTAAGAAAATTCCTAAGGTAACAGAAGAAGTAACAAAATCATTATGTTTATCTCTTTTTAAATGTTTTCTTAGTATACATTATTATTGAGTTGAATTAAAGAGATTGGATATCACTTTGAGTATGTATGCCTATTAATGAATAAAACAACTATAGAATTTACATGTGTTGTGTGTTAGAATTGTGGTATACGGAACGACATCCTGGATCATTTGTTATAGTAGGTTCATATTTATATGACATATGCATCTTGTAAAATGCAATATATTATTGATAACATATATGACGTATAATGGAAGAAGTTAACCAATATTTGGAAGCATCTATGTAATTGTGTGATGTTAATTGAATTTAATTACTTACACCATCTATGTCTATATTTTATAGCCAAAATTAAGATAAAATCTCATCAATGAACTTATGGATTATTGATTTCATATTTTAGGAAAGGATTTTACTCTTGTAGATATTATTGGTAATTATATTAGTAAAAATAAATGTATCAGTTGCATTTATGTAAACTTATATTTCCTTTAATACGACTTTTGCTAACATGGTTAGCTTTTATGAATTGTGTACTCAAATAAATTATATTTGTCTCAATTGCAATAAAGGTACAAGGCGAGTAGTGGTTGCAAAATGCCACATATTTTTGTTATAAAAATGATAAGAAAAGTGAGAACTATGTGAAACAAAGACGAAAAGATCTAAAACATAAACATTATAAGTGAGCTCCTATTACTTTCGCAAATTACATTTTTAAGTTCTTCCATGAAAATAAAATGGCGGAAAGATGATTAACTAATAGTGAGTAAAAGTAATTTCTCCTCTACTATGCACGTCACAATTGAGGGAATATATAAAATGAAATAATATTGTTAGGTGCCAAATTTCTTAGCCTCATTACATATGAAGAATAACGCTGATAATTTTGCAATTGGATTAGGCTAGTATGGTCCATATTATGATTGTTGCATGCCTTTTTATGTCTTTATATGTGAATTATATTTATTTTTGTCATTAAAGACTTGATGTTTATATCACATATTGGAAGTGTTCTGCTTATGTTGGTATATATCGTATGGTTTTGTTGACAATATACTGATAATTGATTGTAAGAGTTTTAAGTGTTAATGCATATAGTGAAATTTGGCATTGTATGCAACATATATAAATACAAAACTATTAAGCAAGTGTATTATATTAAATAAAAATATTCTTTTTTGCAGGCCCTATTTTGTGTTAAAGAGTTTCACTTAACCTTCTTCTTTGTAGTCATGGTTATCCATCCATCCAGGTAAGTTATCCAACTAATGTCTATCATACGTGTTGCTTTAATAGTACAAGTATTTGGGTTTGGGTTTTGTGTGAATGCAAATGAGGTCTTGATTTTGTGTTGTTGTTTATAATATGCTTATAATCATTGATGAGTTTTTATGTTCATCTTTAATAGTCTAAGTATTTATGTTTGGGTTTTGTTTGAATCATTGATGAGTAGATGTATGATTACAAAAGTATTTACTATATGTGGAAACCCATACTGTAGCTCCTATGAGGCTTATCGGTAGAAAATTCCATAAGCCTAGGAGTCACAGCGAGAACTTGCTTTCTTAATTTATAAGTGTGAACAATGCCACATACCATAGTATTAAAATCAATTGTATGTGATTAATTCTTACATAAATACTTGAACTTTAATGTGATTAATTCAAACTTAGTATTAACATAAAAAATTCATAGGTTTAATAGACATGACAATTCTTTGATGAACTCTTAGGACAGTATATAGGCTAGAAACCTATAATATAGCTCCCATGAGGCTTATCGGTGAAAAATTCTAAGAGCCTAGGAGTCACAGCGAGAACTTGCTTTCTTAATTCACAGTTGTAAAAAATGCCACGTATTGTAGTGCATATTTAAAATCAAACGTTGGATTAATATGGTGATTGTCCAATCATTAAGGTGGAATTGGTTATGGTTGAGTTTTCTTATTGTGAACTCATATGGTAGGATAGGTTAGTTTCAATTTGGAGGGAAAATGGTCGGAGTCATGTAAAAACTTAGGGGATATTTTTTAAAATAAAGATTAAATGTTATGTAAACTTAGGGGAAATAAAGGATACTAACTATGAAATCACTGTTCTAAATAACAACTTTACATAAATAAGTAATGTTGATAGATCTTGGATGTATAGATGATTAACACCCAATGATTTCATTAATCTTGAGTTTGTTAAGAGAGTTGAAGCTTTTATTCACTATGTATATTCTCAACCTGCATATATGGATGACCTAAAGATTAGATGTCTATGTAAAAAGTGTAAACATATTCATTTTCTTCCTATTGATGAAGTGAATCTCCACTTGTTAAAAAAGGGGTTTGTTCCAAATTATTTTGAGTGGACACGATATATGGAGCCATTAATTTGTAGCACCTCAAGGGGTAATTAAGTAAAATCGTCAATAAATATGGATGAGTTTAAAAGGGGATAGGATTTATAACAAATAGTGTGGGTGCAATTGAAAATCCTTAAATCGAAATGGTTTATAATGTAGTCGATTATACCTGTCAGGAAAATATAGAAAATCTTGAAGAAGAACCAAACCCATATGCAAAACAGTTTTTTGACCTACTATAATTAGCTGACCAAGAATTATGGCCAAATTGTGAGATCATGACTCAATTATCTTCAATTGCTCAAATATTGAACAAAAAGTTTGAAGGGCATATTTCTGATAAACGTTTTGATAACATTCTTGCTTGACATAATGAATAATTGCCTCCTAATCATACAATGGTTGATAATTTTTACAATACGAAGAAACTTATTAGGGGTCTTGATTTCTCAGTTGAAAATTTTGAATTGTTGCAAATTAGAATGTACATTGTTTTAGGGAGATGATGTGGAAATAAAAGAGTGAAAATTTTTTAGTCAATCTAGGTACAAACCTAGAAAATGTATTATGAAATATAAATTAGTACCTTAGAAATGAATGTATTATTTCCCATTAACTTCGAGACTTCAAAGACTATATGCCTTGGATGTTACTGCATCTCACATAAGATGGTATAATGAACATGAACAGGAAGATGGAATAATGAGTCATCCATCGGATGTACTGGCATGGAAACATGTCAATAACACCTATTATGAGTTTATACCTAAAAGTTGAAATGTTAGGTTGGGATTGTCGATGGATGGATTCTAACCTTTTGGTCAATCAAGCCCACAATATTCATCATAGCCAATCATAATTACCCCTTATAATTTACCTTTATGGATATGTATGAATGAGGCATATATGATATATGTGATAGTGCCTGGGGCTGCAAATCCAACACATAAAACATCTTTGGGAATATGGTATGGAGACATATGATGTGCCTCTTAAACAAAATTTTGTATTGAAAGCAGCTTTGATGTGAACTATTGTGATTTCCTTTTGTATGCTATATTGTTTGGATGGAGCATAATAGAAAAATTGGTTTATCCTTATTATGACAATGATTCTGATGCATTTTATCTTTCAAACGGGGTCAAAACATCTAGGTTTGACAACTATAGGAAATTTCTTTCTCCAGATCATCCGTTTATATGCAATAAACAAAAGTTCATTAAGAATAGGATGGAACAAATATGTCCTCCCCCTTACAAAGTTGGTGAAGAGATATGGTAGGAGATTGATGAATTAGGGTTATTGAAAGTTACAAAACCTGAAGCTGATGAAGTTAATACAAGCATTAGTAAAAACTTTGGTTAGAGAAGATGAAGCATTTTTTAGGATTTGCTATATCAGAAAACTAATTTGATCGTCATAATCTAGATGTAATGCATATTAGAAAAATATTTTTGATCATTTGTTCAATACCATAATGAACATTGACAGGAGGACAAAGGACAATGCAATATCATGAGCTAATTTGAAACTTTTTTTGTAGAAGAAATGAGTTAGATAAAGATATTCACACTAGTAAATATTTGAAAACAGTTACACTTTGGACAAAAAAAAGGCAACTTTGTGTGAATGGTTGAAAAGTCTAAAGCCTCTCGATGGTTATGTTTCAAACTTAGCGAAGTGTATGGATATGAAGAAATACAAATTATTTGGGATGAAAAGTCATGATTGTCATGTGTTTAGGCAAAGGACAATTCCTATTGTTTTTTGGGAGTTGCCACTGAATAAGGTTTGGGAAGCTATAATAGAATTAAGTTTGTTCTTCAAAAGCTTAACTCATCTGAAATAAAGTTAGTTGAAATGGAAAAACTAGAAAGGGAAATTCCAGTAATCTTGTGCAAATTAGAAGGGATTTTCCCTCTAAGCTTCTTTAACTATATGAAGCATTTACTTGTGCATTTAGCACACGAGTCTAAACTTACTAGTCCAATTCAATATTGATGGATGCATCTGTTTGAGAGGTAATTGTAGTAAATATTTAAATTTGAGTTATAAATTTTTTTAATCACGTAATTGTAATAATCCTATTTGCTAATGTAGGTATTTGCATCACTTTAAGAAAAATGTTAAAAACAAGGCTAGAGCGATATGTAATACTTATTTAGTGGAGGAAGCAAGTACATTATGTTCATATTATTTTGAGTCGTATATGCACACAAAAGAAAGAAAAGTTCCTCGTAATGATGATAGGGGAGGAACAAGTGATATTGATGGTAACTTATCCATTTTCTCATATCATGGATGAACATATGGATGGTCAATAAGAAGAATGTTAACAAAGGAAGAAAGAGAGGCTTCCTATGGTTACATTTTATTGAATAGTCAAGAGGTTCAATTTTTTGTGCAGTAAGTTAAAGTTGATTTTGAAATTCATTATTTGGGTTTTCAAAGTTAGTGTTGTTCACAACTAAAATACATAATAATGTTTTTAGATTATATAAGGAATGGTTAAGCAAGTTAATGCCTGAAAAAATATAGGATGATATCAATAAAGAAGTTGAAAGATGCTTTCCTCGATGGTTCGAGAAATATGTAAGTTTTCATTTAGAATTATTGAAATAGTTGAATTATCAGATCAAAGTGTTTAAATGACATTATTCTATTTCATATGATAATTTATTTTTTGTAGGCCTTAGAAAATCCAATAGAGAACAAGTTCATATGTGATCTTACAAAAGGACCTTTGCAAATTGTTAAATCGTATCCGGTATATTTTGTTAATGGATACAAATTTCATATAGAATATCATGGTCATAACATGCCAACAGTAAATAATGACATTTGCATAAAGGAAGAATTGATAGATTACTATGATAAAATTACTGAGATACTTAAAATTGAGTACCCTGCATTGCTTATAAAGCAGAGTGTGATATTTAAGTGTTATTAGTTTTATTCAACTCCTAATGTTGGTACAAAAGTGCATAGCCAATACAATTTAGTCGAAGTCAATCAACGAAGAAAATTTAGAAAATTTTAATCTTTCGTGTTGGTGATGCATGCAATCCAGGTGTATTATGTCCCATTTCTCAGCTTATGATGAGATAAGTCAGATTTGTTTGTCATTTGGAAAGTTAAACCTATATGTGTTTTTGAATTACATGTAAAAGGAGAAAATAAGAGAATTAAAAGTGAAGTGTTTCAAGAAGATGTTTATGAAATAAATGTATGTGTTACATATGACAAGAATGAACCTTTTAACAATCCAAATAATCAATATATTGGCATTTCATCTAGAGAGGATGAGGAGGGTGAGAGACATGAAGAAGAGTCTGAGTTTGATTCTAATTCTTCATAAAAACAAGATGATGATGGTTTTGATTTACAATTAAGGAGCGATTAATTTGTGTTTGTAATAGAATATTATATGAAATAATCTATTGTTGCATCAACAATATATTGTTATATATTGAACTTCTATTATTTTATTACTGGAATATTCAATAAAATATGAATTTCAAGTTAAAAATGTGCCACCAAAGAGAAAATAGGCTATGATGCAGTCAAGGATTAGGTTACCACGATTTCTATCAGTCAGTGCAAGTCCAGATGAAGCGTCATCTTCTACAAATGCTACAAAATTTGTACGTCCACTACTACACATCCAGATGAGGCATCACCTTCTCGACCTATAATCCCTATACAATCACCTTCTATACTTGACGCTACACCATCTACTTTTTCTCCTTCATCCACCACCCCTATACCGATAGAGATATTAGGGGTAAAAGTTCAAATGAAGGAGGTAGCCTCCAACCTGTAGCTAAGGGAGTTGATGGAAGAACTTGCATCATAATTGTCAACAATCTGTGAGTAAAAATACATGAAACACCACAGGTTTATAATGAAGTTATAGTTTTTAATTTGAAAATGATCTAAAATTGTTTTTATATTAGGTTGGTTCCATATGAAATGTGCCCAAGAAGCATGACATCTAATCTCAAGGAGAAGATTGATCTTAAGGGTTATATATGGAAGAATATCTCTCAGATGACAAAGAATTTTTATTATCAAGAGTTTGAGGTTAAAAATTTTTTTTGTATAGTTTTATCTAATTAATTTTATACATTAATTAGATAAATATTGTGGGTTACAAGTACTTGTGGTATGTTTTACCTTTTTTCAAATTTTTTTAGGATTCCATGGTTATTTATAAAGTATGGAAGAGGTGAGCTCATACAACTTATAAAGACTTTCTTGGTGTGATACACAAGATTGGTTTACAACCTCCATATATATCTGAAGAAATATGGAGTTTTTTGCAATAGTATTGGACATCATTCGACGCAAGTCCATTTCAGAGTGCAATTCTGCAAACAAACATGGAGGACTAGAGGGAGAGAATCTTCCTGCACACATTGGAGGATTTATTACCCACTATGAGCATGCAGAGAAACTTGTAAGTATCTACATTTTACACTTACATTCTGTTTTTTTTTTACTTTGATGTATAAAATTTGATAGCAATTTAATTTGACGTGTGAATTTGTAATAAAATATATGTGTATTATGGAAAATGATAATGTTATAAATATCTGGTGCCATATATGACTGTGTTGTTGAGTTACTTTCTTTGTTCCACAAGGGGTTAATATCATAAAAATAGAGGAAACTTTGCCAACATTTTTGTAAATTGTAGTTTACTTATAACATTTTATTCTAATGTAGAAAAAAAATCTATAGGCAGGAAGCGCACACTCTGTCAGCTTTTCTTACACACTTATACTAAGAAGCATAATGGTGTGACCTTTGTCAACACTTGATGTGAAGAACTTAATGTATGTGAAATTTATGCTTTAGTATAATTTTTAATAATTATCACTTCTTAACATAAACATTACCTCTTAATAGGACCAATTAAAAGATAGCATTCAATGACAATCTCAACACTCTGAAACTGTTGATGAGAGTCAGACATATCTTGATGCAGTAGGTGGTAGGGACCATCCTGAAAGGATCTTCAACTTAGGTTCATTTGCGAATACATGTTATTCGCAATTCTCCACATCCAATATAATTGCATCTAGTAGGTAGCCACATCTAATAAGAGAGTCGTTCAACTTGAGAGCACAATACAAATATTGGCAACTCAGTTATAATAGTCGATGGAGTACATAGCCCTAGCTCTATAAGGAGGTGGATGAGTTGAAGGAGATGGGCAGTGGCTCATCGTAGTAGTCAGAGCATCTGCATTCACCAACTGTATATCTTAGTTGTAGCTATTCTCAAGTCATTTTGTATGAATTAGATACTTATTGTTGTAGATAATAATTTTTTATTATCAATTAAGATAATTTTTACTTTATATTATCAATCAACTTATTGTTTAAACAAATTAAATGTAAAAATTATCAATAAATAAAATTAATTATCAATCAATCAAAATTAAATGTATAAATTACATTTATGAAAAAATAAAAAATAATATTAGTGCATTTACTGACGGAATATAACTTACTGTCGCTGCATTTTCCAATGGATTTTCAAAACTTGGACCGTCACAAAATTTACTGACAGACATTCAAAATCTGTCGCTAAATTTACCGATAGAACAAAAGTTACTGTTGTTAAATATAGCGATGGAATAGAAAATGTTCCTTAGTAAATTAACAACTAAATAGATTACCTATGGCCGTTTCTTTAATGACTCATACCATTGGTAATTTCCCTCACCAACTTCTCTTGCTGACAGAAAAACCTTCACATTATGTCGGTAATTTCCGTCATCAAACCTAATTTTTCTTGTAGTGTTTATGGCCTATTTGATTTTAACTCCTTTTGTCCTTTTTCATTTTTTTTAAAAGGGAGAGATATGTTTCTTTTGCATATGAGAAACTAAGTTTAAGTGGTAGTGTTATTAATTTATTTCACAATATCACTTTATTTTTCATAAAAATAGAAGGATTATTGCACCAAAGGAGGTTACAATATGTGTTTTAGTGATAACAAGAACATATTTTCTACCAATATTTTATTTTTAGTAATTTAAAGAAAAACAAAACAAATTATTCATGCATATGAAATAACTGATCTAAAAGATATTTATGTATCAAAGTCAACTGTGAACTAACTTATGAAGCCTAGAATGAAGATTGAAGACTTTCATTATGTAAAATCAATATAATCTCTTTTGTACCTTTAATTTGGTTATTTTAATATTTTAGAGATGCTTAATGCATAAACATCTCATTTTTAATTTCAGAGTATGAATCGTTGGTTACCAAGAGGAATTAAGTTTATTTAAATCTCTTGATCCTTTAAAAAATTATAAAGTTTTATAAGTTAATAAAGTGAATTTTTAATCAAAATGAGGTTTTTTTAAAATTTTTTAAAAAAGTATTGAAAATTGATATTTTAAAGGATTTGGATAGGTTAGGTAAACAAGTTTTCAAAAAGTTACAAAATTGATGGACTTCAATTGGCTAGACATTTAGTTACTTGATTGGCTAGTTGATGAATCATCAACTAGCCAATGGTCCTTTTCAAAAGTTATTGAAAAAGTATATTCTATCTGACTAGGGGTCTAACTAGCCAATATTGTTGGGCCCCAAATTTTTCTTTATTGATGTTATTAAGTATGAATTTTGTTGATTGTATGATTTAGTGTTTAGTTTGATTTTATTGGAAGTATTAGGGGATAATTAAGAATTAATTATCCTTAGTATGATTTAATTGAGCATGGAAGG
>JANVCQ010047600.1:0-10966 GCA_025531925.1 Erythroxylum plowmanianum
CATCTTAGTGTGTGTAATGGGTAAGTTAATGCAAGTGGTCAATTTGGGATCTAGCATCATCTCAATATCAAACACAATTAGGTAAAAGAGAATTAACAAAATCACAAAAAAAACGTATATGAGACTTCATATATTCAAGCTCCAAGTTCTACATTAACAAACCCAATAACACAATAAATGTTCAACACTTGATTAAACTAGAATCAAGAAAATCCAACTACAAAGCATAAATCCTAACTAAGGAGTTCATAACAATGTAGCTAAGCATGAGTAAACTACTCCCCTTTGAAGCTCATTGAACTCAAGCCTTTGCTACATCTTCAAGAGGAAAAGGTGCTTAGCCAAGCATTACTTTGGGAGAACTCATAACCGAAAACCCACCAAAAACATCCATGGCAACAACAGCTGATGAAGTGATGATGAAAAATGGAAGAGAGGTGATGGATGATGGTCAAAGTTAAGAGAGAGAGTCGAGTGTGTGAATATGTTGTATATGTCTTGTTGTTGTCAACTCTTAACCTAATTTGGTAGGTTTTTAAACGAAGGATGATTGGATTGGGTCACACAGTGGGTAATTTTTTTGAAAATGGTTCGAGTTTTTGAAGGTTCGTTGCGGTGATAGATAAGTTCGCCGCAGCGAACTTTTCCCAAAAGGTTTTGCTTCAATGCTAGTTCCTTCGCCGCGGCGAAAGAATTAATCTTCACCGCAATGAAGTTTTCCTAAAAGTTTAGCTTGGTTTCTTCATATTTTTCAGCGGTGACAGATCCTTTTCGCCACGATGAACTTTCTGTTGCGCTTGTTCTCTTATTGACTTCACTTCAGCCTTCTTTGACTCTACATCTTCTTCTTGAGTCCCTTTTCCTTGAGTCTCCTACAATAAAAATGGTAGTTTGCTAAATCAATTATTGTCAGAAAATTAATTAGTGCAATTAGTACTAATTTGTGACAATTTTTACAATCAAACTACATAAAATAAAAGTACACACTCAATAGTCAATTTAAGCACAAAATCTAGAAGTAGGAGTCAAAAAGTGTGGTAAAAGTCATGAAAATGTCGCCAATTTATATAATAAACTTGGGTTCAATCACCGGCTAACTTGGTTTGGTTTCTTTTATATTTTAAACATTTCAGTTTCATCAAGTGCATTCTGCCCACCTTCAACCCCTTGTCTGAAAGGCACTTACTGTACACAAGCTTATCATTTCCAAACTTCTCTTTCCGTGTTATGTGTTCTACAACTTCTCATTCTTCTTGTTTTGTTTATTGGTAGGGAATTAGAAGAGGAGCTGGAAGACTTGGTCACGGGTGAGTCTTCTTCTTTTTCAAAACGTTCTTTTTATCCTATTTTTGTTCATTTTCAATTTTTTTGAACAATATACGTCCGTTGCTTTTATTATTAGATGCATTTTGTTTTTGGTGAGGATATTGTACTCTGTTTTGGTTAACTTTATATATGGGTTTACCCATTGTTCACTTTACACTGAAGTGAACATTATTTGTTATAGGTTGAGTGTTATAGGTTGAACTACTAAAAATATACTCTTGCAATCCACTCATTTTATATGTTGTGTTGTCTAAATTTAGGGTTTTTTCAATCGTCATTGTCTTTTTTTCCTATTGCTTTGCTTGAAATTTTAGTGAGGGAACGATTCAAATGAAACTTCCCTTTTATATTGCTTCTTGTTGCTTTTATAACACCATATATATATAAATGGACATATCTATGTCATATCTGTTATATTTTGATTTTCATAATCTAAAAACTGCTTCTAATTTTATTTTTTATAAATGAACAGTGAACGCAATCGAATGAATAATCAAAAAGGAAAATTGATTCGTATACATCAATTAGCGCTTGTTCATGTTGCTTGTCTTATGATCTATTGGTGGGTGTTACGTAAGAGACAAGCGAATGACAAACTTCAAATGATTACACCATCAGAGAGATTGCAATCAAGGGAGAATATCATGCGAAGGATTTTATTTCATTTTAATGGGAGAAATATAATTAGAATACAGCCTAAACAATCTGGCGAATTATGTGATTTATTAGTTGGAAAAGGTGTGCTTCGACTCACTGTACATGTAATTGTTGAAGAACAAGTAGTGAAGTGTTTATACATATTAGGGCATAATATTACCAATCGGGAGATTGCCTTGTTTTGGAGTCGATCTGGGGAAACTATAAGCTGTCATTTTCATAGTGTTTTGAAAACAGTTATATAACTAAAGGGTATGTTTCTAAGACAACCTGACGTATTAGAAACCCCATCGGAAATATTGAATAGTAGTAGATTCTACCCATTTTTTAAGGATATTTTCTTTTCTTAACTTAGTATAATTATATTAAACACCCATAATATTTGAGAATAATATACTTCAATGTCAGGATTGTGTTGGTGCAATTGATTGTACATATATCCGTGCAAAAGTACCTACTCGAGATGCTCCTAGCTTTCTTGGGAGAAAGGATTATCCAACACAAAATGTGTTGTGTGCTTGTTCTTTTGATATGAAGTTCACATATCTATTGGCTGGGTAGAAACAGCATCCGATTTATGGATTATGAAAAGTGCACTAACCAAGCAGTTCTCACTTAAAATTCCCCAAGGTAAAAATAGGACTCAAGCTTTATTAACTAATAAATGTCATAAATTACAATTTGACATAGTTTTATTCATGATAGGAAAATACTATCTTGTTGATGCTAGATTCATATTGAGAAGTGGACTTATCACACCATATAGAGGGGAACGATATCACTTGAAAGAATATTTAAGGAATCCTCCACAAAATGCTCATGAATTATTCAATCATTGCTTAACGTTATTGAAAGGGCATTTGGTGTGTTGAAAAAATGGTTCCTGATTATAGCATCCACCACAAAACTGCCATATGGCATTCAGACTCAAAAAAATTATTATGGCTTGTGTCATTATGCACAATTTCTTGATTGGTGCAGATCCAGATGATCCATTTCATAATGAACAGTACGATGGAGGGGAAAATGATAACCAAGATGGGTATGAAAATGACGACGAAGATGATTGATTGAACCTAACTTTCTTATATAAATTGGTGACTTTTTCATAGTTTTTACTAAACTTCTTGGCTCTTATTTTTTGATTTTATGATTAATTTGACTCTTAAGTGCTTGCCTTTACTTTATGTAGTTTGAGAGTTAAATTGTCACAAATTATTATTAATTGCACTAAATTAATTTTCTAAGAACAATTGATACTACAAACTACCATTTGTTCATTGTAGGAGACTCAAGAAGTAGTAGAGTTAAGGAGGGAAGGTTGAAGATGATAAGTCAACAAGTGTAACACGAAGTTCACCGCGGTGAAAGGATGATGTGTCGCTGCAGCGAAATATGAAGAATTCCAAGCAAAACCTTCCAGAAAAATTTTGCCGCGATGTGAATTAATTCTATCGTCATGGCGAAAGAATCAACACTCTAAGAAAAACTTTCAGAGAAAGTTCACCACGGTGAAATCATCCTATCGTCGCGGTGAACCTTCAATTACCCGAACTATTTTTGAAAGTTTACCCACTGTGCAACCCAATCCATAACCCATTTTTTTTAAAACCTACCTATTTTAGGTTAAGAAGAGGAGAGATAGCTGACAGTTGAAGAATACATACTCACTCTCTCTACCTTCGGAAGAAAAATTCTTCTACACACCTTCATCCCCTCTCATCCACATCACTGTTCTACTCCTTCACCGAAAACTACTACCATGAATGCTTCTAGTGGGTTCCCGGTTGTGAAATATCCTAGAGTTATGCTTGGCTAGGCACCTCTCTCCTCTTAAAGATGTAGCAATGGTTAGAGTTGAATGGGCTTCAAAGGGGAGTAGTTTATCCATATTCAGCTATATTGTTTTGAACTCCTAGGTTTAGGATTTGTAATTTGTAGTTGAACATTCTTGATTAGAGATTAATCAAGTGTTGGATATTCAATGTGTTATTGGGATTTGTTGATGTAGAAATTGTAGCTTGAATATATGAAGTCTCATATATGTCTATTTGTGATCTTGTTGATTCTCTTTTATCTGCCTAGTTGTGTTTGATGTTGAGTTGATTCTCGATCTCAAAGTGACTTATTGCATTGACTTACCCATTACACACACTAAGAGCATTCAACAAAGTCTTGAGAAATGGAGTTCATTGATTAAGACCTTGGACTTAAAAAGTTCTTTAAGGTTTACCATTTGAAACTTAGTGATTCACTCTCATTAAAATTTATTTCGAACTATGATAACCAAAGCTCGTTTTCAAAAAGATAATATCACCATTTGATCATAGTTTTTATCTTATCGCTTTTCTATTCCCAAAATCCAAAAAAATATTTGTCATTACATTTTCTTACAATTCATTTATTTTTGTCCAAATTTCCAAAGATCAAACCCCCTGCCTTGCTAATTTGGTTTGCATATCATGACATATAGGCTAGCTTAGATCCATTCATTAGGTTTCGATTAAGTGAAACGACCCGAGGTTGCATTCTATACTACAATCTTTTGAATTAAAATTTTTTATTTGACCTCCTAAAGTAAGAACAAAAGGCTTCGAATCAAAATGGCATTGTTGCCGGGGAACCAAGCAATTGATTATCTAGGTTAGCTTTTGTCATTTTTGCGGATAATTGAGGTTAGGAACCTTTGTTTAGACTACATTTTAGATAGTTTAGTTTCATACTTGTCAATAGTATAGGATTTCATTTTCTTTCTTTAGCATAGAATTTTGAAAACACAAACAAATAGGATTCCGAACATTTTGCATTTTTCATACTTAGCATTTTTACTCCTGCACAGTTCTGAACATTTCTTTGATTACTTCTTGGTTCATACATACATACTCTACTTGCATACATACTCTAACACATACTTTTACACAACCATACACTTGCATCCATCACATCTCACAATTTATTTGACTTTATGGGCTTACGAGTAAATTTTGTTACATCTTATTGTCATTTGAATTGTTCCCGTGCATGCCCCAAAGAGCTAAACTTCTTCCCTTCCAACCTGAAATTGAGAGACGTTTGAGGAAGATTAGAAAGGAGAGGGAAGAAAAAGAGAGAAGTAAGGTAGTTGTTCAAGGAGAGTCTAGTCAGCCAAGTAGTGAGAGTGAGTTGATAGAAAGAGTGATAATGGCTGAGAACTCAGCTTTCCTGCAAAACCCTAACTTTCATGTTAACCAACCTAGGAATGGTGATAATGGAGGAAATGGGAAGCATGAGCGAGTTGGGGAGAATAATGGGAATCAAAGAAGGAGGACCATTAGGGAAGCAACTACCTCTGATGTTAATTATGATCCATTTATTGCTGCTTATCCTAATTTTGATGTTAATTTTGAAGTTAAAGGATTACTCATTAACTCTCTTCCTAAATTTCATGAATTGATAGGAGAGGATCCCTACTTGCATTTGCAATCTTTGTCCATAATTTGTCAGAGTATGAAGCTGGTAGGAGCCTCACTTGATCAAGTACTATGGAAGGTTTTTCACCTATCACTGGAAGGAAAGGCCTTGGAGGGGTATATGAGCCTCCCAAGTCACGTGGCGAACGCCTACCATAGTTAGGCAAATTTGAGGAAAGCATTCTTGAAAAAATATTTTTTGGCCTCCAGAACTTCATCGATGAGGAAGGAGATCTATTTAGCACGTCAGGATTATGATGAGTCCCTTTATGATTATTAGAATCGCTTCCAAGATCTATTGTCCAGATGCTCCCATCACCAGATACCTGATGAGCAATTAGTGTAGTATGTTTATGATGAGCTGAAAAGTCAAGATAAAGGTATGTTGGATGAGGCATTGTGAGGTTCTTTAATTGATCTTAAAACTACAGAGGCATGGGATCATATCAAGAAGATGGTCTTGAATCATCAACAGTATAGTGTTAGGGAAACCAGAGGAGTACATGAGTTGGGAACTTCAATAGCCCAATCCAAAAGAATGGAGAGCTTGGAGTCCAAAGTTGACTCTTTGGAGAGTAGAGTGACCTCACAATTATCCTTCATCACTGCAGAACTGAAGAACATGAATGTGCATCGCCCGACATCTTCTATGGATCTTATTGCACCCAGTTGTGATACTTGTGCGTCAGTAATGCACATATCCAGTGTTTGCCCTAATTGATATGAAGAGGTGTCTGCAGTATATCAGGGTCAGACCAATCAGAAATGGGACCCCTATTCCAACACTTATAACGAAGGATGGAAGGCAAATCCTAGGTTCAATTGGAGGAATGAAGAGGGAAGGGAACAGATTTCAACAAGGAGGAGGAACTGGTACTTCCACAAACTAGTTCCAAAACCAACAGCAAGCCCTGACTGTCCCACTAAAGGAGGACACTAACTAACTGCTGCATAATATGATGACATTAATGAAGGAGGAGAGAAATTTTAACAATAATCATTTCAGTGCCATAGCTTCTCTAATTTAGCAAGACTCTTCAAAGAATGCTGCTGGTTCAATGTTCTGGAAAAAAGAATGGAGCAATGGGAGATGAAAGCTGAAAATATCAACTCTTTTATTACTCAATTGTCGAACAATATGAATGAGAACCAAGCACAAAGTAGTGGAACCATTCCCTCCAACACTGTTATGAACCCTAAGAGTTTGAATGCCATAACGCTCTGAAGCGGGAAACAAGTGAGGTTCAGCAATAAAGATGAGGGAGAAGATGAAGAGGAGATAGACAATGAAGAATTTCCTTCAACACATAAAAGAGTGAAGAAGTCAGAAAGCTCCAAAGAACAAGCACTTTTGACTAAAAGGGTGTCAATGCAATTGAAGAGAAGGAAAGCGAATTTTGAAAGCCACCAAGAATCAAGCAAGCAAGAAACCCAGGAAACAACCGATAAAGAGGTCAGTATAAAAGACCTTCCCTTTTCGAATTCATATTTGCTTAGCAAAAGGATGACTAATTGTAAACATGAAAAAGATGTCATAGACTTATTTGGAAAAGTAGAAGTCAACATCCCTTTGCGTGACCTAGTGAAAAGGGTTCATGCATACGCTAAATATCTCAAGGACTTGTGCACAAACAAAAGAAATTTTAGAACCAATGAAAGAGTACAAGTCAGCTCAAATGTGTTCGCCCTTTTTAAACCACAAATATCCGTCAAGTGTCAAGACCCTGGATCTTTCACCATTCCATGCATAATAGGAAAAGTTACTATAGGAAGGGCCTTGTTAGATTTAGGGGAGGTAATCAATGTGATGCCTAATGTCTATACAGCATTAGGAGTTAAGAGTCTTAAGCCTACATTTGTAGTGTTGCAATTGGCTGATCGATCTTTTAGGCATCCAGTGGGCATCATAGAGGACATCTTGGTTCAGGTAAAGGGTTTGGTTTTTCAAGTTGATTTCTATGTAGTTGACATGTCTTCAGAAGTTGTGCAGGACACTTCCTTGATTCTCGGTCGACCCTTCTTAAGGACTGCTAGTACAATGACTAGCATGAAAGAAGATACAATCACCATGGAGGTAGAGGATCAACAAGTGAGTTTTATCATGTATGAAGCTATGAAACACCCCATGAGGATTATTCACTTTTAGAAGTTAATATGGTTGATGTCGTTGTTAATGATACTTGCTCCGATGTTGAATTCAAAGAGGATTTGTTTGATTCTAAGTTACATTCACTTGATTCTTCTAACTCATGTATGATTTTGACATCTTCTATTGTTAGTAATAATTCATGTCAGGAAAGGTTTTCTGTTGATTTTTTAGGAGATTTCGGCATCACAAAGGTTGACATGGATGAGGAGATAGCTGAAGAAATTGTACCTCAACAAAAATGTCTGATTGAAGGGATGCAGAATGAGTTGGCCCATGCAGTTGATACTATAGATCAACACAAGATGAGTTCAACACTCGAAGTAAAGGGAGGTTGTAGAGCCAACTGCATGGAGTTGGAGCTATCATTGGTTGAAGGAAAGGGGAGTAATCTCTTTTCTCTTGAACTTAGTAAATTGATTCCTTCTATTGTGCAACCTCCTATGATTGAGTTGAAACCCCTACCCTTTACTTTAAAGTATGCCTTCCTTGCGTCTAATAAGCGTTTATCTGTTATAATTTCCAATGCCTTATCTCACAATGAGGAAGAAAGACTCCTTGCTATTTTGAAAGAACATAAGAGGGCTATAGGGTGGACTTTGGTGGATATACCTGGAATTTGCCCAGCGATTTGCACACATAGGATTCTGTTGCATGAGGGTTCAAAGTCTATGAGGTAGCCCCAAAAGAGACTGAATTCACTTATCTTAGACGTGGTTATGAAAGAAATCACAAAATTGTTGAGTGCTAGGATCATATATCCCATCTCTGATTATGAGTGGGTCAATCCAATACATGTAGTGTCAAAAAAGAGCAGGATAAATGTGATCAAAAATGATAGGATGAGCTTATTCCCACTAGAGTGCAAAATTTGTGACGCATGTGCATAGATTACAGACAATTAAATGACACAACATGAAAAGATCACTTTCCTCTACCTTTCATTGACCAGATGCTTGAAAGACTTGCAGGCAAATCACATTATTGTTTTTTAGATGGTTTCTTTGGGTACTTTCTGTATCATCCCAATAAACATGTTAATGCTAGAGTAGTAATTTATGAGAAAGTATTGTGAAATTAGGAAATGCACGTCATGCATAAGTTAATTGTGACATACACATTTATTTTGCACATGCATTCATTGACATTTCCGGGTAAATTTGATTTATAAGTGAAAATTGTGGATTAAATTGGAGTGTATTAATTGTGATTTGGCAATTTTGGATATTTTGAAATCTTTGGTGAATTATTTGAGTTGAAAATTTATTTAGTGATAATAGTTATCATTTCAGAATTTTTGGTGAATTATGGATTGATTATCTTGAAAATTAAATTTGGTGTGTATTAGAATTTATTCCGCATTTTTGGAGACATTTCGGATATTTTGAAAATTTATTTAAAAAATTGAGGTATTATAGACTAGGAAAAATATTGAAATAAGGGATAAATAGAAGTATGACAATTGTATTAGAAATTAATTGACAAATGAACAAATTATGGAGTGATAAATGGATAAAATCATGTGTGACATGTGGACCTATAGCTATAAGACAAATGGTAGTTTATCTAGTGGCAAGTGGAAGACATGCATTGGAGACATGTGTTAAAGTACTAATGAAACACCTAGGCAAAAAAAAAAGTAAAGAAAAAATTTTGCAGCTGTTTTCCTTGGTTTCACCGAAACCATCTACTTTCATTTTCCTTCCTATTTGCTCTCCCCATTTTTTGAATTTTGCTGAAGTATAAACAAGTAAGTTACATTGATGTTTTAATGTTTTAATAGATGCATGTATGAATGGTGTATGCTTTCATGGTTGTGGATCAATACATGAGTGGTTGTTGTTGCAGAGGCAAAACAAAAATATGTAGAAAATGAAGATGAGATTTCTGATTTTGATGGTTAAGTATGAACCTTGGATTTTTGATTTGTTGTGAGTTGTTGAGTTGAAAAGAGGATAGAAAAGTTAGTTTATGCAATGGATGCAATAGTTAGAAAGTGTAAAAGTGGGAAAAAATCTGGGTTTTCTGTGAAGAAGATGAAGTTTTGCGTGTTAGAGAGAGAAAAGGGTGGTGGTTGCATGTATGGGTTAAAAACTAGAGTATTTCATTGAATAGCCCTAAGTCTTTTGCCCATAAATTTTTCATCCGAACTCCAAATAACTTGAAACTTGGACCAATGGGTTCCTAAGACATTTTCCTTTCTCTCCATAAAAATTTAGGGTTATCTGAATTGATTTGAAAGTGATTGATAGGATGAAAGTGTGGAAATCTACTGGAATGTTATGAACTGGAAATTTTCATGATCATGCTTCGGTTTTCTAATTATAACTTGAGCTGTAGATTTTGGAATGAGTTAAATTTTATTCATATTAAACTAGAGACATATGTCTACAACTTTTGTGAAGAAGTCGAATTTTAATTCTATCTCTATGATTTTCAAAAGTGGCATGGAACTGAGTTTTAACTTAGATTGTAGCACTACCAGGGACAGAAATCATATACTGTGGTTATTGAATAAACTGTATTGATGTGGGCCGAATTAGGCTGAGTTTTTTTCATCAAAATTGTATCTTATTCTCTTAGCTTTAAATTGGTATAAAGTTTGAAATTTTTGGATGTCTGAGCTAAAAGATATGAGTTGTACAATTAGAGGGTATGATCATGTACTAGCTAAAAGTTCAAATGTGCATAGTCTGTGGTAATTTTTGCATAACTCATTGAATACTGAATCAAATTGGAGGATCTTGGAGTCATTAGAAACTTAAGACATTATAGAACAACGTTTTAGAAAGAAGTGTTGCCTAATTTTGTCATTTACCCTATCATACTAATTATGCAAAATTGAACCAAAATCATATGGGTAGAAAATCTGAAGTAGTCAATTAAGTGGTGTAATGGATCTCAAATTGGCTTTATTATAGTACAAATTATAAATACAAATGATTTTAATGAGGGCTTTGATATCTGATCAATTTGATGATGAGAATTACAATAAGATACCTGGAATTGTCATTGAACATGCATTGTGCATATGTTCTATACATTGATGTGCGTAAAAGAACACTTGTACATTTGTGAAAAAATTTGATATTTATGAATGTGTTGTGTATGTTTAAGAGAAGCACATCGGATGCCAGTCGGACATTGCTGGACCATCCAGACAATAGTTTCTTGGAGCGTACTGTGAGTCAACCTAGATGATTTCCTAGGATTCATTTGATTTGAATTTAATTTAATTTATTACACTTCCAATATTATTGAACTATTTGTGAGTTGTTTCTGGATTTCGGATCTGAGGCCTGAGGAGTTTCATAGTTGGGCATGTATTGGGAGTGTTTTGATTTGATATGAATTTGACGAATTTAATTTGATTTGTTAAACTTCCAAT